>BSBM01001666.1:1822500-2009476 GCA_027924585.1 Larix kaempferi | reverse complement strand
TTCAAAAAATAGTGTCGGGCTAGACTATGTGTTCATTATATTTGTACAATTTTTTGTAGGGTTGATTATATCATTTAGGCACTCGAAGGATGCACCCACAAAGACATATACCTTATCATTTAGCCCCCCCCCAAAAATAAAGTACTTGATATAAAAGGTCAAACTTGAGATGGTTATGAACATTTTCAATAGATAAAATTTATATATTTGGAAATGCGATTCTATTTCCTACATTTCGTGTTTTTAATCAAAGCAAGATTTTATTGTGTAAGTATCTCAAAATATCCATGTAAGTTGAGGGATTCTTATTTTTAAGTTTTCTAGATCATCATTAGCTTGCACTAGCCCTATTGTCCGCTTCGCACTACTTCAAAGTAGCTTGAATCTAAGCAAAATTTATGTGAGGGGATTCATTTCAATTCATTGGTAAAGATGGAGTCAGGACTAATTTGAAGCTTGCATTTGAAACCATTATCCATGATACAATTGGAGTTTGATTTGGTGGCTATGAGTGTCAATGATATTGTTAATGTGGGGAAGAACATCCACTGGATCATTCATGTTGAGAGAAGATGAGTGACGGTACCAAAAAAAGAAGCAATTGAAGTTGTTGGGGAAGTGTTAGGAGGGGTGGATTAAAATAGACTTGGCTTGGTAGCTCTATTAGAACCATGATGGTTTGAAAAGAAGGATTTTCTATTTTCATGGGTTGCATGTCCACCGCCAGAGATGCAACCAAGATTTGATAGTATTGGTCATCTATTTGCTCCAACTAAACCCATACCTTTACAAGAAAAGAAAAAGAGGAATCATCTACTTAAGCTTGTTACATTCTGAAATTAATTTTATTTCGATAAGATTGATTTGGCAAGGAATGTGTTGGGTGTAGAATCTAGATATTTTAAGGAATTTGTGTGGCTTGTAGAGAATCGCTCTAGCTTCAAATCCCTAATTGTAACAATATTATACTAATCAATTTAAACATTTTAAATTTTCTCCATACCAAGGTTCCTTGGCCTGTAGTACATATAGGGAGGGAACTTACTATGAAAAGATCTTTTAGTTGAGAGATTGATTAGATGGGAAATTATCGTGAAGGGAAGAAATGGAATCCTTAGAATTTCTTGCGAAAATAAAGCAGAATGCAACCTCAGGAGGAAATGGAGATCATAAATGACAATGAAGTCCAAGAATGACCTGATTCATTACCCATCATTCAATTGCAAGGAATTTCTTGAGGATTCAAATAAAATGAGGTAACGTATTGCTAGGGTAAAATTTTCTACAAGAATCAAGTGTCCATGGACTTTCCAAGGTGATCATTCCTGAAATGATTGAGTTTGAGAAGGAAGCCATAATGTTTCGGCTACTTCCTACACCTCTTTAAATATGAGGTGAAGGTGAAAAATCAAATTATCGAAGGTAAGGATCAATTATATATGTGTTCCATAGTTTTTTTTTCTTTCTTCTTATACGTAGTCATCCAATAGCCTAATAGTGTAGTGATGGAAGGTAAGACTACTTCTAGGTCCATCCATTAGGGTGAAGCGGAGCATCTTTCCATTGGAGTTACGTTCTATTATTCTGGATGTCATTTGTGCTTTTTGATATATTTTAAGGATAATGTTGTCATGTGTGTAGGTTATTTCAACAAAATCTAATCATGATCACATTGATGCTATTTGGGTTTCACCCAACTAAGTTATGGAATGTTGAGAGAAACATAGGATCCCATAAACCTCTTCTCCTTAGAGGTCCCAACCAATAGAACCTAACATGGTATTTACTAAATGAATATCAAATTCCATTAATCAATAAAAAAATTATTGAGAATACATGTGTCCTTGTCTTAACTTTTGAATCATTCGTCTTTTATTTTTTTATTTATTTGGATTTTTAAAAAATTGTATCTATAAGACATTATATATATTCTTTTAACTTGTATATTTTTACGAAATTTCATGTAGCCCACGTTAATATTCTGATTTAATTTATGTACAACCAAACTAGCTACTCATATTAATTTGACTTTCTCTATAACTTGATGTTGATTAATAAGATAAAAGAATCTCTTCCACAAATATGCCTACATCTAATAATTAATATTTTACATAACATAATTTTTTTGCATTCTACATTTTACAAGCTAATTTTTTTAACAATTAATATTTTACATAACATAATTTCTTGCATTCTACATTTTATAACCTAGTTTTTTAACGCTTATTTAACGTAACATTTCTCCACATTTATTAACCATCCCTCCAAGGGCATTCCCTCATTGTTTTTTTCCCAAATCAATCTGCGCATCAACACTTGCTCCATGGGCAGCCATGAAAATTCCAAGAGAAGATATAGTTCTACCAAATTCTTATTTATTATTTTTAGTCTCTATTCCTTATAATAGATTTCATAATTCTAATTATTTTTCATTTTGCTTCATTTCTAGCTTTTTTTACCTTTTAACTTCCTTATTTAATTTAGATTGGTTTTTAGGAATGAGGTCTTCATTTATAAATATTCATCACCCTCTTAGAGGGGGATGCTTAATTATTTTTCCTAGTGGATCTATTCTTCTATGAGACAAGTATCTTCAATTTGTAACATGCATGGCTAGTAATTCCTCTCATTTCTCCTAATTCAAACCAAAATTTATGAGGTTCAAAGCTCATTCCTTTATTACATATATTTTGATATATATATGGTCTATATAAGCTTATTCATTTTATCATTGTTGGGTTTGATTTCTAATTTATCTTCCAAATTATTATTTTATCTTTTCTTCTAGCTATTTAATCTTGTTGTTCATTGCACCGAGTGAAACGAGGTGATATATAGCCCAGTATGGGGGAGATGTTGTAACGTAATGTAACGTTTGTTACTAGCAAAATAATTTAAAAAATTCATGTAGGCTCATAAAATAAAAATTTATGGAAAATATTTTAAAAAAATCCATGTTGGTTCATAAAATAAAATATTATGAAAAGTAATTAAAAAATAGATGTTCGTTTATAAAATAAAAACTTAAAACTTAAACCAAATCCATCAATAAAGAGAGATCAAATTTCTTGAGTTTAAATTTAAAAAAAGAAATACACCTCAAGAAATTGGATCCCTCTCGATACTTGATAGATACGGGTTTAAGATGGATCTATATTGGTTTTAAAATTTTCAAAAATATTATAATGTCATTCTTAAATTAGCCTTTTGGTTTCTTTGTTTACTAATCTAATCTCCAATTTGTTCAACCTATTCTTCAACCTTATTATTTTGTTTTCTACACTTGTCTTCAAGTGATGTTACAATTATAATCAACAAAGAAACTAAAAATAATAATTTAAAAATCATTCTATAAATTTTATAAATAATTTAATTATTTTTCATTTAATATATATATATATATATCACAACATTTCAATGCAGGATATGTTTTTTTTATGATGCTACAAAAGATGGATTTTTCCCAATTGGGTGAGTCATTCATCTCAACATCACACACAAGTATACTTTTAAATTACAATGTGGATATGGTATTAATATGAAGACTGAGGTGCCTGTTTTATGGTGTATATACAATTTGGCATCAATGTTTGGCATTGTCACACTGTTAGTTTATGGTGATTCAAGAGTAACCATAAAATTGGAAAAAGGAGATTTCAATCTCAATGTTTTGTCTTTATATCCTTGGTGTAACAAAATCCAAGCTCTCCTTAAGACTTTCACTAAAATTAGGTTCAAGCATATTTTCATAGATCAAAATATGGAGGCAGACAGACTGTGAAAGCTTGCACTAGTAGGAAAGGCAGGGATCCTCATTCAGGAGGAATTCTTGGAAAATTCAAAGATTGATGGTCGATCTCTTTATTTTTTTTCTATTCAGGCAATATTAATGTTTTGATTTTTTGATGTGGCCGATGATGAGTCCATCTTTAGATATATGGAGGAATTTTGTAATGGTGATTAGCAGTTTTCTAGACTAGATATGCACTTTTCAGATTGTATTTTCAACAACTTTGTATTTACATAGACCAGAAGGACAATTATTAAAGTGTAATCATGAACAATTATGTACTTTTTTATTCAATTATGAATAGAAAAAGTACATTTTTTGTCACGTCCCCTCCCGTCGATCCGATGCAAGGGAGGAAACATGACTCACATTTTGGGGCTTATTTGGGAAACTCGACCCCTTTTATTACTAACAAATTCATAATAAATAAAATCTCATGTGTGCAAATCATACTCATTAAACACAACGGAAATAAACATCATCCACACACAAGTGCATCATGCATTCAACATATAATCATAACAGTCATCAAATTAAACATTACAGAACACAAAATGAATATAATTTAATGATGAAACTATCCAAACAACTGGCTATGTGAGAGAAATGTTCCACCCAACCATAGGTCATTTTCCAGCCTATATTCTTTCAACTCAGAGACCACCCCCGAGCTCAAATGTGTATCCACTAAGGAGGAACTAAACAGGCTCACTCACACGCATGGTTTCACACCAACAATCATGCTAAGTCAACACACAGTTGGGTTTATCAAGCATGCAAGAGACAAGGGAGGAGGATGCTAAGCCAGTGAGCTCAACCAAAGAGCGACAAGCATCTCAGGATAAACTCAAACAACCATGGCACCCACAATACCTACCACACCCAACACAAGGAAGGTCCCATTCTCTATTGCACAGTCCTTCAAGCATCCCTTCCCTCCAGTGCTATTCAGGGTGGGAATAGAAAGGTCAAGCTGCTAATTCCTTGAATTCTAGCCTTCACTGGGTTTATCAAGCAATCCCAACCTCTGTTCTATCAATCACACTTGGATTCTCACAATTCAGTGGCCAAATAACTCAATCGCGTAATTGGATTTCTGGGATACCAAATATGGGTCTTTCTATGGATTCTGGGGTGTCTAACCTCTCAAATTCGCCCTAAGGTTCATGTCTATGGATCCCCAATTGGATTTTACTGTCAACGCGAAATTCTGGGCGTTTATGGCACTTCAAAATGTGGGTTAATGCAAAGTTGCGATTTATGGTTTTTCTCACTGTTCGGTTTGTGTAGTGAATGGAAACTGAAGCTTAGATCTTCAACAATGGAATGGGAATGAGGAAGGACGAATTTCCATGAGGTAGAGTGACTTGTGGGTCAAGGAAACAGAGCCGATACCTGCCATACGAATTTCTAGGCTGTCCATGCTGCATTGAAGCCATGGACCAATTTCTTCAACTACTTCCTTACAACAGAAATAAATGTGAGAAAGAAAAGTCAAATGGGTTCTCAAGATGACATTTGGCAACATATGGTTCAACGCCACAATCCCCCTCACCGCCCCCTAGTGGAATACACATGGCCCCCTCTTATTAGTTGATCACATAGCCAGTTTTGGTATTTTATTGCAATATTAAATATTTACATCAATTTACAATATTTCATGGCTTAATAACACATGGATAACATAATATCAAATATTTTCCTTTTTAAATAAAATCTGAACCTACCCTAGTGCGGCCTTGGCCTTGAGCTTCACACTAGAGAAACATACATCGCATGTATACAATATTTACATTAAAAACCAATATTTTTTTACTATCTATATATATATATTTCCTTTAAATTTAAATCTTCTTTTAGAAAAAATCTACATCCTTATATAAAATCATTCAAATAAACACAAAATTTATATATCTTTAAAAACTTAAACCTAGTTATGAATAAAGGTGTTGTCAACTTGCTGGGTTTCACTCTTATTAACCGTTTAACCATATCCTCATAGGTACCATAAAATAGTTTTTTTATGGTTGTAATTTCATACATTTATGTGGCAATGCATTTTTTTTTTATTAAGTTAACAAAAACTTAGTGTAGTTGTTGAGTAATTATTATTAAAAGGTATATGTTAATGGAGTTTCCGCTAGGAAAACTACTTGAGATAGACACTCTCTATTATTAAAAATAGTTTCACAATTTTATTAAAAAAAATACTTCATTTTCTATAATAACCTAACAATACAGAGTATCTCTATTCTCCATTATCTTTGGGGTTAGGCAAAAAGTCAGGTAGTGTTACTTATCAGCTAAGATTGAGTATTAAACTAGCCTAGATCTAAATCCTAGGCTCTATCAAGTGCAAAGAGAGATCAAATCTCCTGAGGTGTAAACCTCTTCTTAGGTATTGCACTCAAGGAGCTTTTACAAGATGTCCCTCATATTATTAGTTTTTACTTTTTATTATTACTTTTTATTTATGGCGGACAATATTGACAAACACTATTACTTTTTACTTTTTATTATTACATTTTATTTATGGCCGGCAATATCAACAAACACTCTACTCACACTATCTTCTTCATATTATTACTTTTTACTTTAATTATTACATTCTATTTATGGTCGATAATATCGACAAACTACTCACAAGATCTCCCTCCATACTGGATTGTAGAGCACCTCTCAAACCAATCACATGGTCAAAAAATTATATAGGAAAGCCCATTCGTGGATGGCTGTTTAAAATGATAAAGTCTCTCATTTTGGAAGTGCTCTTGAATCATATCTTATATAATGTACGTACATGCTTTACCATTATTTTGTGTCAATCAATCTTATGTTAAGACATACATATCTTGTAAAACGCACATAATCTCTGACAGATTTATTTCGTGAGTCACCCTAATTTGGCGACGCATGATTTTCTATGATTTTGTTATACTTTTCTGCTGGACGTGATTCTAACAAGAGAACTACAGCTTTTTATATCAATGAGTTATGCTAAGCTTTGTGAAACACAAGTATAGTTTAGTGTCTCGAAATAACGTTATAAGAGTACATGAGAAGTATGATTTGTGTATGGAAATGACGTTACGAGCGTACTAGAGTAGGTTTGGCCAGGACCCAGAAATCATTTTGCAGATGCAATGTTGAAATCCTGTTTGGATTTATGCCCTTGGAAATTGATGTTGTCGGTCAGATGATGATGTACGTTTCTACGATTTAAAATGTTATACGAAAAATATATTCCTACTCTTATTCAATTATTACCCCACGTTCCCTTTCGTACAGCATATAATATAAATAATATTCGCATGATATTGCTTTCTCGCGGTTTTCCATCCGGCTGAACTGTTAGAAGATCTTCTCTTCGATGATATTTGAAGATCTTCTGAAGTCATCAATCTGATAAGGGTCCCCAACTCTGGAGTTCTCTTTTGCGGTACCCAATTGTTTATCACGATTCGAGATCTCGTCTTTTATTTGAAAACGCGGAAGCGATCAAACCCTAATCTCATCGCAGAAGATCACGGACCGATTCCTTACTTTTCAAATTGCTCGCAATTATTTCTTAACGTTACCCTTAGATTTACTCGTTCGGTATTAAATTGCTACATACCTCTGAATTTTATATTGAAATATGAACATGCCTTCTGAGTTGCATTCAATATTTCTCTCTTCTAACAGTGTCAATCATGTTGTTGATGCGGGAAGTGTTACCGGTTGCAATCCATTATTATCAACACAACCGCTTCAATATCCCCCAAATTATAGTATGCAGAATGCCCAGAAATCCAATTTAGTCGATAGCTGCAACTTTGGAAGCCCAGCCGGCCATCAAGATCTTTCGGCTCATCCCTCTTTAATGCCGCCCATCCCAAATTCCAACCTTCCAGTTGACGGTGCTTCTTCGAATAAATTAACTCGCGCCGGCCCGACCGAGAAAAGCTGGAACCACAAAATGGTGGAGAAACAGAGGCGGAAGGACATGAAAACGCTCTTTTCGAGGCTGAGGTCATTACTTCCAGAAGAATATATCCGGGTATGTTTTTTGTCTAGGGTTTTCTCAGTTAGAGCTGGCATCATTAACAGTACTAGTTAGGGTTTTTTCACCAATTTATTTTCTTGCTGTTTAGGGAAAGCGTGCAGTGTCAGACCATGTTCTTGAAGCTGCTAATTACATTTGTTATTTGCAACAAAAGATCGAAGATCTCTCAACAGAAAGAGAAAAACTGAAGACCAACTTTGATAAAAAAGCAAAAGTTGCCTTCCAGTGTGCGCAGCCTCAGCCTCCAGGATCAGTTGAGGAATTGCCTGCCGTAATCATAAAGTGTGTCGGTTCAGGTGTGAAGGTTTGCATTAACGCTTTCAAAGACCGGATTGTCTACTCGGATGTTCTAGTCGCCTTGGAGGAATGTGGGCTCGACGCTGTGAACGTTGCCTCTTCAGCCATAAACATGAGAGTGTTTCATACGATACATGCCAAGGTATTATCCTATGCTAAGGCGAATTAACACTATTATTTTTTGTTTCATTGACTGAATCTAAAGATGCACATTTATATGTTTTTCTACGCAGCCGGTATCTGATGTTAACGATTTCAACATCGAGGCCCTCTCCAAGAAATTTCGGGATTTGTTAACGGCTCACCATATTGAGGCCGATCTACCCAGCGTTGAAAACTAATTAATGGCTCCTGCCCAAAAATCGAATTTTATAAGGTCAGCATTAGCTCATACCGTTGCCCTACACTCCATCTAGCTTGCTTGCTGTAAATGCATATGGTCAGAAGTCTACTAAAGACTCTGGTAAGCAGAGTCGAGTCAGTTAAATATTAATGTTTAAAGGAGGTGTCGTAGGGATGACTGCTATCATTTCTTATTCACATGAAAAAACGAGTAAGTTTAGCACCTAATTTTTATCTAATTGAAGAAACCGCCATTGTTTTATTAATCAAATCTTGATATTATACCAGATTTATATATATATATATATAAGTATTTAGATTTTTTTATTTTTTTTTCCTAAATGGAGTGCAAAATTTCTCTTGGGTTTTAAGATTTTAAACAAGTTAGTTGGAGTTTTAGTCATATGAGGTTATTTCAATCTTGTCAAAATTACAAAATGTTTAATTAACATACTTATCTTATATTATGGTTTTGTTTTTTCAAAGATTTTAATATATTAAAGAATTTTAGTATATTAGTTTATAGTTCATCCATATTTTATGAATTTTAAATTTATCTATTCTAAATATAATATATTTCGAACGTTTATTACCTAAAATATAGGTATTATATAACAAAGATAGTAATAAATATACATAGATATACATAGGAATATCATTCATATATAACTCTTAAAATGCACTAAAATGCAGAGGAAACATCCAATTTGATTCTCTATCTAAAAATGTTTGTAATTCATTTATTGATAATATTTTAAATGACTTTTAAAAATATGAAAGATTACGTATTTAACCAAAAGTTATGGTTTTCTTGAATTTTCCATTTAAAAAAAAAGAATAATGCATTTGCATGAGGAAATCCCTTTCACGAGTTTCTTCTTTTTTATTCTTGCGTGTCTTTGATGTCCACCAAAATTGACTACCATGTAAATTGTTGCAAACAAGATAAATAATTTTTAGTAAATTCCAATAGCAGGCAAATTCTATTCATGAGGTCCTTCATTGTCTTTGATGTCCACCAAAATTAACTACCATGTAAATTGCAAAGATGATGCATAATTTTTAATACGTTTTAATACTGGTTGCAAGTCATATAGAACAATGTCCTCAATAATGGTTTGAATTTATTCTTTTTGATACTTTTATCTTGTCCTTAAGTGGGTTTTAATAGGACTTTCTTGATTCCTTAGATTTCTAAATCTAGGAGAATTTGTTAGATAAAAAATAATCTTATTGCCTCACTCGTATTTTTCTTTTGCAACTACAACTAAAGATTATGTGATAATTTTGAGAAATGGGTATTTATCTTGTTTTGCAACATACTACTTCATCAGATCACAAATCACTTCTTATGTCGCACTTAGAATCATAGGTGTTGTTTATTCCTTTCAAAATAAGTATTTTACAATTTGTGAGTTGTTATGTGTCTCTCCTTTGTCTAGATGGTCTATTTCTTTTTGAAGAAGAATCTTTAGTGGAGTGATTGTTTGAACTGGTTGTGCAGCTAGACTTTGTCACCACATCATGTAGGCTCTCTCAGCTTCATTTATTCTTCTTGGAGCATTGATGGAGCTTCACTGGATGTCTTTACAAAATCATTTGGTAATGAATTTTGGGGTCTTATAGTGTAAAATGCATCTAAAAAAGTTACCTCTAGGGATTGCTTACTTATAAGGTGGTTTTCCTCAAAAGCCCCAACCCACCATGTGTATTTTTTCTATCTTCTTTGCATTGTAGATCCCTTTTATTATTAACATAGTTCACCGTAATGTATCATATTTCAAAGTATGTCCTACACTTGATCGCAACCTACTTATAGTTGAGCAATTATGACCAAATGTATTCCTTAGAAACCAACTTAATTTCTATTTTGTATCCTTTGTTGAAGTTCATCCACACAAAAATATAGTCATGTGTATTAACATTACTTACAAGAGAGGGGGATAGTGATTCTATAGATGTGTTCAAAGTTAGTGTTGAGGGCTTCATGTGTAACCCAACAATGCCCCATAACCACATGTATCTAAGTTGAGCACAACGCATATGTATTTTTCCCAAGTCTAATTCAACTTTAAAGAAACCTTTTGCACATGGGTAAATAAGGAATCTTCCTTATTTTATGCTTTGGTGACTGGGATCCATTCATGAAAATGTGCATTTTTTCCCAAAGGCTATTAAACATGAAAATGAGACCATTTTCATTAATGAAGTATGTTTTCTTGATGGCATTAGCTACCATGTAATATCCTAGTTTCGACCCTTGGAATGTACTAAATTAGATTATGTAAATATTCTAATAAGAATTCCTAGAGTGGAGCTCAAGGTCAATTTTGACTACTGAATGGCTAGGCATGTATGTTGTAAATATTTCTATGCCATGTATTAGGCTTGTCGTGATGAATGAAAGTTCAATAGATATTTATGATGGAAATTAATAAAATGGCCCAAGATGGTTGTGTAAATAACACTAGAGGAGATATGATTCCATTAAAGGGGAAGAGGTATGGAGACCTATGGGAGTGTAAATTTCCTCTTTTTCAAGGTGTTATCCTTGGAAGTCATCCATTTCAACCATGTCCCTTAAATTGTAATATCCTAAGATATGATTTCAAAGGATATTAACTCCAATTCAAAAATTAAAACAAAAATTAACCAACGCTGAAACTAGTTATCAAAACTAGTCATGAAAAACTAGACATGGTCACTGATTAACCCACCCAAAGCTTAAGAGTTGGACTCTTTCGGATCTACAAAATATGATAATGAGTGTGAAACAGTATAAACAACATAATAAAGGCCAGATTCAGATTCCTATACACAAGGTATTCGGACCATTTATGGTTCAATAATAGTTATCGCTGAAGTCTACACCAAGGTTGCCTGGGTACACCAGCATATGCATACTAAACTCCTCCAATTACACTTGAAAGAAACTAAAGGTTGGATAGTAGGTATTTAACCCAAAATATATTGTTGTACAAGAGTTACAGAGGTTTTGGGAGGATATAGCAGTGTTTGGAGGTAAAAGGAGGAAGTGCGCTATGAAGGACTACTCAACTAGTTGACTTTCAAAATATCCCAAATAGGAAGAGAGGGATACGAATACTCAATATGAGAATTGGATGGGATTCATTACTGTCTCAAGAACCACAGATGAATGAAAAAACTGAAAATAGGAAAACATATAACTTTTAATAAATAATACTGTAAAACTAGTCAAGTATTAAGGCCTAAAGAGCTAGTCTTGATAAATATGAGCAAAAACAGCCTCTATATCTCTCGAATTATTTTTTTGATGATTAATATGACTCAAAAATGAATAAATGAGCGATAGAAAAAAATAATAGAGAATACTAAGCAGAAATTAGAGGTATTTTGATCTCAAACTTCACAGAGAGTCTTCATTATGGAATTCTTACAATGGTCAGAGAAGTGTGCTTCAGAAGAGAGAAGAAGAAGGAAGGTTTTCGCTAGATATGCAACATAGATGAACCAAGAGAAGCTGGATTCTCATGGAATTCACACTAGTATTCAATGGCTGCTCACAGGGCGCATTTACCAAACTCATTCTTCTCCTTCGGATGGATCTCCTCAAGAACTCTCTCTAGCTGAACTGAAACTCAAGATCTCTTCTTGGTGGCTTGAATTTTTCAAACAGTAGTATGATACATGCATCTATATTAGAATACAGTGGCTATGGATTATATCATGAACAACTGGAACACATATTGCATTGAAGCACATCTCACGAGCTTGGTGGAGGCGCATCAATCAACCTTGAGAAGCAGATCTCTCAAACACTGAACCAATGGCCAAAACATGTGAGAGAAGAACACTAGCCTTCTTTTATATACTGGACGGATTCATGAGAAATTGATTGGCACATGTGAGTGGATGAGTGCTCCTTCCTTATAGATAATTAGCAACATCATTGCTTTGTGCAACCTTCCTGTTTTTCCAAACTTCCTTGCTTTGTGATTTTCTCCTACTTTTAGGAACTATGCCCTCCTTTTCTTTCTGGATGTTTCCTAATTTTCAAGACTGGTTGCTTTTCTGCACTTTCCTACTTTGTTCACTTTCTTGCTTTATGCACTTGCCTTATTTTCACTACTTTTTCCAATTTCCTTATTTTTTGTGGTCACCTTGCTTTTAGCTGCTTTCTTCTTGTTTCTATCTCATCCCAAGTAAGTGAGTGTGGTCCACCTTATCCTCATGTGCCCTCCTAGCGACATGAGCATCATCCCTTGTCCCAAAATTAATTAATCATGATAATAAAAATAATTACAAAGTACTTCAAATATTAAAATTATTAAATAATTAATTACTATAGGCCTTGTACCAAAATTATCCCAAAAAATTAATAATTTCTAACTTTTATTTTCTCCTAGACCCTTAGGTACTGAAGCGGTCCAATACTTGACCAAGTAACCACTAAGGAAGTAACATGGCATTCCTCCCCTCCCAAGACTGCTTGTAATCAAGCAGGTACAATCCTGGATTCTGCAAAATCTTTTCACCTTCCCAGGTTGCATTTTCACTAGGAAACCCTTTCAACTGCACTAGATATTCTTTGATAGTTCTACTCCTCAACTTCCTCTCTCTGACCTGCAAAATTCATTTTGGATCTAGGACCAACGTCCTTCATCATCGAGAGTATGCAACTCTCTTAACACTGTCACTTGTTGGCCTACTACTTTCTTCAGGAAAGACACATGGAAAACATTGTGTATCTTGCTTTATGGAGGCAATTCTAGCTCCTAGGCAACTTCACCGATTTTCCTTATGATTTTGTATGGACCATAGAACCTTGGCTGCAACCTTTCTGCACCCTTTGACTTTAGATAATATTTCCTATATGGATGCAACCTAAGATATACTAAATCCCCTTCTTGGAAGGTTCATTTTGTTCTGTTCTTATCTGCATTCACCTTCTGTTGGTTCTGTGCAACTTACCAGTTTTCCTTGAGTGCCCTCAGTATGTCTTGGCTTTCCTGGAGCCAATACTTTTCTTTTTGGGATTTTCAATCCCCAAATATCATATCTTCAAATGTGGGGGCTTCATATCCATACAAGGATTTGAATGGTGTCATCCCAATGGAGAGGTGGAAGGTAGTGTTATAGCAGAATTCTCCCAAGTGTAGCCATGTGGCCCGTGCTTTTTGCTGCCCCATGATGTAATTTATGAGGTAAAATTCGAGCCATTGATTCACTCTCTCAGTTTTTCTATCAGTATGAGGGTGATAACTTGTGCTAAGGTTCAAACTAGTTCCAACCAACTCTAACAAAGTTTATAGAAAGCACTGGTGAATTTGCTATCTCGGTCACTTATTATAGTCTTGGGCAAACCATGCAATCTGAACACTTCTTTAAAGAAAAGTGCATCAACTTGGATTATTTTAATGGTTGATGTAATAGCAAAAAAGTGAGAAAATTTGGTCAATATATCAACCACTACAAAAATACTATCCTTACCTTGGGCTTTAGGAATCCTAGTGATGAAATCCATGGAGACACTTTCCCACTTTTGTTCTAGAATTGGTAGGGGTTGAAGGAGGCCAACAGGATGAGTGTGCTCCACTTTGTTTTGTTGGCATGAAATGCACTCCCTTACATGCCTTAACACATCATTTTTTAGGCCCTTCCAAGTGAACCCCTCTCTCACCTTCCTGTAAGTTTTCAAGAACCTAGGTGGCCCGCCATTGGTGCATTATGAGCAACCTCCAAAATATTTTCTTTTAAGCTCGATCCATGCACTAGAAAAATTATGTCCTTATAATATATGATATCATTAAGGACCTTGTGATCATCATCATAGATCATCCCATCCAACACTTCACAAGCAAACTTGTTCTTAGAATATTCAATAACTAGTTGTACCTTCCAATCACTTGGAACTTGTAGCAGAGAGAAAGTAGGATTCCTAGAGAGGGCATCAGCTACTACATTCATATTACCCTTCTTGTACTCTATGTCAAATTCATATGACTGAATATTACTCACCCATTTCTATTTCCTATCATTAATCTCCTTTTGGGTCAGAAACTGCCACAAACTATTGTGATCAATCCTCACTATAAACTTGCCTCCCACCAGTTACTATCCAAATTTGGCCAAAGCATGCATGATGGTCAACATATCCTTGTTATATATGGAATAATTCCTCTCATGCAGCTGCAAATTTATGCTCTCATAGGCAATGGGATGCTTATTCTGTATCAGAACTGCTCCAATTCCTTCCCTCGAGGAAACACATTCAAGTATGAAGGTCTGAGTGAAATCAGGAAGTGAAAGTACTGGGAAACTACTCATCACTTCCTTCAATCTGTTGAAGGCTTGTTCAACCTCCTTTGTCCAACAAAAATATCCCAAGGGGATGACAACTTAGAAAACACTTTAACAAATTTCCGGTAGTAGGTTCATAAACCGATGAAACCCCTCAATTCAATGATATTATTTGGGCTTGGAAATTCAAGTATGGACCTTATATTTTCCATGTGCATCTTGAATCTGTCATGTCCCAAATTTGGAATTGGGTCACAATGGCCTAATCACATTAGCCATATTCATTATAGTTTGTAAAATTGATGTTAAGGGTCAAATAATTGCCAAGGAGGAAAATTACTAGTTTCCTAGGTTTGGGGTGGAAGCTTTGGGATTTGGAATAAGGGGAATAATAAATGATGTTTAGACATTAGAAGGGTACAAGTATTTAATAAATAGAGTGAATAAAGAAATTCAAGAGAAATCCTAAGTGACAAATGGTTTTGGAGACATATGGAGGATGTGGGACCCACACTAGCTTGATTTTTCATAATACATGGTATCTCTCTTTTGCAAATTCAAATTAATGGGAATGTGAACACTCTTGGGTGAGTTGGTAAGTCATAACACATGTCATTGAGCATATTAGGTCGAATTTGGAAGTATTGGTAACCTCCATGGAAGATAAAGAGTCAAAGTGGAAGTTTGTGGACACTTGGGCTAGATTCCCTAGCCCCTATGACACCAATGATGGAGAATCTATGACAACTATGACAAATTGCAGACCTGACCTCTGACATCTGACCACTATGACATGTCAGCCCCAAAAATAGGCTCAAAGAAGGCGAATTTGGGAGTTGGAGAAGCCAAAGAGACTCAAAATCGAATTTGGGAGAAGATGGAAGGTTGGAACTAGGAGACAAGTGGCAAATGTGGAATATTTCCTAAATGAAAATCTATTGAATCTATTGAGAGGATTTCGACCCTTAGAAGGCTAATGTTGGTTATAAAATGTAGAAATGAAGTATGAGAATAGCTTTTGATCATTTGTAGAATTTGCAATTGCATTTGTGAAGAGGGAGAGCTAGTGGATGACTAGTTTCTTGCCTTAGCCAATTTCGAGGGTGAAAGATTCCCATCCAAGTTGGTAATTGGAAAGGCCATTCAGACCTTTCATTTGGAGCTTTAATGGAGTCTTTATTTGCAGGTGTAAGCTACAGGGAAGCTCATGGTTTCTTCTATTGCAGCTCACTCCTTCAACCATTTCCAGTTTTGATGGCATATTCTTGATCCTTGAGGGAGGGCGTTTTTGGTGAGCTATTGTACTCTTTGGGGAAGCTTTTAATGCCCCATTTCTTTTGTAATATGAAGTAAATACTCTGTTCTTCATCTCCAAAAAGTTTCAGGTCGAAATTCCAAGTAGAAATGTATAAATCTCATTTTTAATGGAAGAACAATGCCATTTCCCCACTACCTTGTTGTGAGCCAATGTATTGATGATGATTTCGAATGAATGGATGATTCTCTGATATATTTGTGATCAATATACTTCCATGTATGTATTCTACAAGTTTCATGTACTGTACTTGAGCATTTGAAGCATTTTTACTCAGTTTAGTTGTATTGGGAGGTGAAATAGTGCCATTTCCCCAAGGGTCGAATTGGGGATTTTTGCAGTTGAATGGGAGAGGGTGAGAACAGTTGTAATAATCCATTAATGGTGCATATGAGACTTTAATAAAATACTTAACACATTACATACCTCTGTTCATAAATTTGAGTGGGTTTGGAGGCATTTGGGAAGCCATTTTCAGTGCTTACCCCAGGGGGATTTGAACCCCAAATTACTAGTAAAATTGCATAATTGGTTCATAATATTAAGAGAGTTTGCAGAGGTCTTTTGGTGGACATATTTCATCCATAAACATCATATTCAAGTTATAATATCATTCATACACCTTCCTTGAAGATTTGAAGGCATTTGGAGTCAATTTGAGACCTAGAGACCAATACTAGTCAAAGGAAAATCACTAGTAAAGTTACCTACATTGATCAGAATTGAAAGAGGATTTGCAGAAGTATTTTAAAGGTCCAAAGGCATCCCTGAAACACATATTTATGTTCTCATACCATTCATATACCTTCTCAGAAGATTTGGGATCATTTGGGGCAAAATTGGTACCTAGAGATCAAAACTAGTCAAAGGTCTAACTAGGAAAAAAAAGTGAAAAATTGCCATTTTAATAAAATTCCTAACAAGGGACATTACAGTGGTATCAGAGCATGATCTTGGCACCTGATGTGGTATAATATCTATGAGGAAAAGAATTTAGGTACCACCATTATATATTGAAACCAAAAGTGCTTTTGTTGAAGAGGAAAAAAAAAAAGTAGGAGAAGAAGAGCAAATTTTTTGAGGGAACTATGACTAGGGATGAAAAGGGAGCCTCATATGATGGTGAGGAGCATATAAAAATTATGAAAACAATATTTGAAGATATGACTAAGCAAATTAAGGAAGGATTCGAATTGTTTTCTATCGAACTTGTGGAAAAAATTATTGATTTTAAGGAAACCAAGGGGCAAAATGCAACAGCTTGCTTGAAGGAGCAAAAGGAAGAGACATCACAAGATAGTGAAGAATATTCTATTGAAAATATGGAAGATCATTTCGAGACACCTTCTAGCTTAGACATGAACCAAAGAGCATCTACTGATGGATGCTTAAACTATGAAGGAGTACCTATTGATGGGTGCTCACACCTCTATGTTGGTGACATAGAGATCACTTTTGAAAATGTTGTTGCAAGCCCAAGTTCCATTAAGCATGATAATGAAGACCTTGCAGCAGTTGAAGAAGAACCAAGATCAACTTCCCCATCACCACTTGAGCTTCATGAAGTTGGTCCAAGAAAAAATGAAGAAGATGAGGAGGTTCATTTGCAAGAGCCTCATTTTCTTGAAGGGTCCTTAAAGATGAATGAAAAGAAGATCCAAGAGTCCCTCAGCATTCTCCATGACACTCAAGCATTGGTGTCAAATTCTTGTTGGAGAGCTACTTCATTGGAGGAAACATCCTTCCTTGAAGACATGGAGAAGATTCAAAGAGCAATGTGCCACATCAAAGGTAATTTCATGTCTTTGCTTTTTGATAGAAACCATTTGTTTGAGCTTAATGAATTGTTACATGATGCATACTTGAAGAATAATGAGGATATTCATAAGCTCACAATTCAAAATGAGCAACTTCTTGAAAAGTTGCAAGATACTTGTTTTTCCTCCAATGTTTCAGATTGTCAAATGGTAGATTGTTTGGAGGATTCTCATGACATGGTGGATCATGAGAAATGTGAAAATTTGAATTTTCTTGATGTGTTTGAAGATGAACTTGAAGAGATCCAAACACTTGATGTGGTGGAAGAGGAATTTGAATTGCCTCTTGATGAAGGTTATGCAATTTTTAAAGAAGAGCATGATTCCTCTACATTGGAACCAAACTATGACAAAGAGTTCACACTTTTGAAGGAGCTGCATGATACTACCCACATGGATCCTTCCCATGATGAAACTCCTGAAATTTTTTATCATTTGGGTGAGTTAGTACATTCTCCTACATCCTACAATTCCATGTTTTGCAGTATTAGTCTCAATGAAGTATGGGTGAAAGGGTTCTTTTTGATGGTGCCACATGAGGAGTATGGAACTCCTAGATTTAAATTTTATGATGACATGGTTGGAGCACATTCTTATTCACATTTGCAGCAGCATAATTTGTCACTTTATGATGATTCACATCTACATGGATGCACCTATGATATGGATTTGAGTCACTTGAATACTCATGGTTTTTCTTGCTCAACACTAGGTTCATTTGATGTTAGAGGAACTTCATCCAACACTTGGATGAATAGATTTATGATGGGAGAACATTTTTGTTGGCAGCCACATACTTTGTTACATCTTTATGATTCTCACATTCATGGATGTATGGGTGAGACTTCTTTGAGTCATTTGAAGTCTCCTTGTTTTTTCTGCTCATTATTTGGTTCAGATTCTAGTGGAGATTCTTCATTCACTTCTTGGATGAAAGAATACATGGTTGAATCTTTTGATGCATATCACATCCTTTTGGAGCAGCATTATAGGACATGGGATCCTCACCTATGTCATTGGAGCAGATTTGATGGGTCACTTGAAGCTTGTATGCACTTGGAAAATGGTGGTCTACTTGCTTGGAGGTATAAGCACTTTCATGACTCTTTGATGAAGCATATCCTTGATGTACATTTTCATTATGTTGTTATGTACTTTGATGATATATATTTGGTACTCATGATGTTTGGAAGAATGCATACAAGAAAATGGGATCCAGGAATCCTCTTATCTAATGGTGTAGGTTGGAGAGCACTCTTAATTGTTGGGGTGCAATACAAGCAATGGGACCCTGGAATAATTTTTGTCTCATTGGTTTCATTTTTTGGGGGGAAGCAAGCAGCATGGGAGATGGATTCCCCACTTAATAAAGTGATTTTAATAAGAGTAGTGCAGCAGCAAGCATGGTGGTTCCTCTCTAAAATATTCATGGAAACTCAAAGACTCAAGGTTTGGCAATTCAATGGCAACTCCAAAGAATTATACAGAAAGCAGGTTCTTCAACACCCATGTTTGAAATTGCTTGGGGACAAGCAATATTGGGAAGGGAGGATTTGTCATGTCCCAAATTTGGAATTGGGTCACAATGGCCTAATCACATTAGCCATATTCATTATAGTTTGTAAAATTGATGTTAAGGGTCAAATAATTGCCAAGGAGGAAAATTACTAGTTTCCTAGGTTTGGGGTGGAAGCTTTGGGATTTGGAATAAGGGGAATAATAAATGATGTTTAGACATTAGAAGGGTACAAGTATTTAATAAATAGAGTGAATAAAGAAATTCAAGAGAAATCCTAAGTGACAAATGGTTTTGGAGACATATGGAGGATGTGGGACCCACACTAGCTTGATTTTTCATAATACATGGTATCTCTCTTTTGCAAATTCGAATTAATGGGAATGTGAACACTCTTGGGTGAGTTGGTAAGTCATAACACATGTCATTGAGCATATTAGGTCGAATTTGGAAGTATTGGTAACCTCCATGGAAGATAAAGAGTCAAAGTGGAAGTTTGTGGACACTTGGGCTAGATTCCCTAGCCCCTATGACACCAATGATGGAGAATCTATGACAACTATGACAAATTGCAGACCTGACCTCTGACATCTGACCACTATGACATGTCAGCCCCAAAAATAGGCTCAAAGAAGGCGAATTTGGGAGTTGGAGAAGCCAAAGAGACTCAAAATCGAATTTGGGAGAAGATGGAAGGTTGGAACTAGGAGACAAGTGGCAAATGTGGAATATTTCCTAAATGAAAATCTATTGAATCTATTGAGAGGATTTCGACCCTTAGAAGGCTAATGTTGGTTATAAAATGTAGAAATGAAGTATGAGAATAGCTTTTGATCATTTGTAGAATTTGCAATTGCATTTGTGAAGAGGGAGAGCTAGTGGATGACTAGTTTCTTGCCTTAGCCAATTTCGAGGGTGAAAGATTCCCATCCAAGTTGGTAATTGGAAAGGCCATTCAGACCTTTCATTTGGAGCTTTAATGGAGTCTTTATTTGCAGGTGTAAGCTACAGGGAAGCTCATGGTTTCTTCTATTGCAGCTCACTCCTTCAACCATTTCCAGTTTTGATGGCATATTCTTGATCCTTGAGGGAGGGCGTTTTTGGTGAGCTATTGTACTCTTTGGGGAAGCTTTTAATGCCCCATTTCTTTTGTAATATGAAGTAAATACTCTGTTCTTCATCTCCAAAAAGTTTCAGGTCGAAATTCCAAGTAGAAATGTATAAATCTCATTTTTAATGGAAGAACAATGCCATTTCCCCACTACCTTGTTGTGAGCCAATGTATTGATGATGATTTCGAATGAATGGATGATTCTCTGATATATTTGTGATCAATATACTTCCATGTATGTATTCTACAAGTTTCATGTACTGTACTTGAGCATTTGAAGCATTTTTACTCAGTTTAGTTGTATTGGGAGGTGAAATAGTGCCATTTCCCCAAGGGTCGAATTGGGGATTTTTGCAGTTGAATGGGAGAGGGTGAGAACAGTTGTAATAATCCATTAATGGTGCATATGAGACTTTAATAAAATACTTAACACATTACATACCTCTGTTCATAAATTTGAGTGGGTTTGGAGGCATTTGGGAAGCCATTTTCAGTGCTTACCCCAGGGGGATTTGAACCCCAAATTACTAGTAAAATTGCATAATTGGTTCATAATATTAAGAGAGTTTGCAGAGGTCTTTTGGTGGACATATTTCATCCATAAACATCATATTCAAGTTATAATATCATTCATACACCTTCCTTGAAGATTTGAAGGCATTTGGAGTCAATTTGAGACCTAGAGACCAATACTAGTCAAAGGAAAATCACTAGTAAAGTTACCTACATTGATCAGAATTGAAAGAGGATTTGCAGAAGTATTTTAAAGGTCCAAAGGCATCCCTGAAACACATATTTATGTTCTCATACCATTCATATACCTTCTCAGAAGATTTGGGATCATTTGGGGCAAAATTGGTACCTAGAGATCAAAACTAGTCAAAGGTCTAACTAGGAAAAAAAAGTGAAAAATTGCCATTTTAATAAAATTCCTAACAAGGGACATTACAGAATCCTTCTTTCCCAATTATATGACCGATATAGAGGATCTCATTCAACCCAAACTCACACTTAGATAGTTTGGAATAGTCTGCCCTACCAAAATTGTTAAGACATTGTCCAAGTGGTTCAGATGCTCTTCACATGTCCTACTGTAAATCAAAATATCATCAAAGAATACAAGGAAATACTTATGCAACTGCTTACTGAAAATTCTATTCATACAGGATTGGAAGGAGGCCGGTGCATTGGTCAAGCCAAAAGGCATGATAAGAAACTCAAAATGCTCATAATGGCATTGGAAATATGTCTATTGGATGTCTTCCTCCCTCATCCTGATTTGGTGGTATCCTAAGCAAATTTCTATCTTGGAAAAATACCTTGATCCATGCATCTCATCCATCAATTCATCAATCCTTGGAATAGGATATCTGTTTTCCATGGTCTTCTTGTTCAGGGCCCTATAATCAATGCACATGTGCATTGTTCTGTCCTTCTTTTTAACTAGGACCACTAATGATGCAAAAGGACTTGAGCTTGGTCTTATGCATCCCAACTCAAGTATCTCTTTGATGGTCTTCTCAATCTCATCCTTGAACCTTCAGGGGTGCTTGTAAGGATGGATTTTGATAGGAAGTGTGCCAACTTCCAACTCAATTCTATGTTCAATGCCTCTTTCAGGTGTCCTGCCATGTGGGAGATCTTCAAATACCTTATTGTGCTTGTGTAGCATCCTTTTGATTTCCTCTAGATGATGTGAGACATCTATGGTAGTTCCTTTATTATTTATTAGGCATTCATGTTGGGCTCAGCCCAAGTAAGGAATCTTTGAGAAGAACAGTTTTGGAGCTGCAACGCAGCTATGATGAAGGTAATTTTGGCAAGATAGTTTTGGGGAACTGAGCTGCGAATTTACAACGTAGCCTACCTTTGGAAGGTAGGAACCGCATGGCTAAGTGCTAGCTTCACGAAGTGGTAGCACCGCACAGTTCTAGTAGAGAACCTATTTTGGGTAAAGGTCGAACGGATGAAATCGACATGTTTTGGGTATGGAGCAGCAGGAAGTCAGGTGAAAGCGACCTGTCAATGAGAGTGGAGAAAAATAGTTAGAACCTAAGCCACGGAGCCGACAGCGACAGGCAGGATAGAGGGACAGAAAGCGACACACCACGATGCGCCGTAACCATTCAAGAAATATGCGATTGTCAGAAGGGCGTGTGGGATGCCATTGGTCCAGCAGAATGGCCATAAGCATGTGGAGCAGCTGTCAACTGCGACAGGATGAGTCGACAAGTAACTGCGACAGTTTTGGGAAACCTTAGGGTTTCGTCCCACTTGATTGTAAAGATGTGACGTATGGGTAGGACCTAGAAAAGGGTACATTTTGTAAGGGAAAGGGTTAATTGTGAATTGCTAAGTCTTGAGTAATACTTGTTTGCATTTTTGAATGCTATTGTAAAAGGATTTGCAAGCTATGTGCGGAGAGACCTACAGAGAGAAAAGAGAGTGTACAGCTGAGTGCGTAGACTGGAACTGTTGTACCCTTCCCATAAATAATATAACAACAGTTCCTGTGGACATAGCTCCCATCCTATGGGTGAACCACATTAAATTTCGTGTTATGTGATTGATTGTATGCATTTATATCTGTGTATTTGCTTATGTGAATGGTTAAGATCTTTTTATGAATACATGTGTTCTTTATTTTATATGTATTCACCATAAGGATAAGAGATGGGAATAATATGTTAAGCATCGCCGTGTGTGAATGAATGTTGAGTGCATAAGTATTTCTAATTCTGTTGAATGACTAAGTAAATTGGGTAAACACTTAGTCCGCGCAGTCGGTATAGTGCAATTCCCTTAGCACAACACCGGAAGTGTGCAGTTACGTTGCAATACATCATATTGTTAAGTCGGAAGGTTCACAAACTATTGTGCTTGTTAAATGCATAAATTACACTAAGTAAAGTCCATTGAAGTAGCTAAGTGTCGAAGAGGAAGCACAGTCTCCGTGGGGAGTCCTCCCGCATCGTGCAGTCCTTGGATGCGCGATAATCTAAGTGTTAACTGTGAAGAAGGTGAACTTCGCACAGTCTGAAGTCCGCGGTGCGAGTCCTGTAGCGCGCTACTCACCAGCTTTGTTCAAGCGCTCATCACCTAGTTTTGGAAACCTAATTCCGCAGCCCCCCCATTACTTCGCCTCGGGTGAGACCTCAATCTATTTGCAGGCTGTTGTCGAAAGGACCGGTGAAAAGGGGTTTTTTTGGTTCCTCGAACCAGGTAGAACCTGGGTATTAATAGAAAACCTCAAGAACAGTTGTATAGCCAACACTTCAACAACCCACTCAACATCACCATGTCTCAATATGGATCTCATACTGTGAGCAGAAACTACTTGGTTTGGGTAGGCGTTGACACCCTTCAAAACCCTTTGCTTCCCATATGAATCTTTGAATCTCATTCGGGGTATTTGGTAGTTCATTGAATGTTCCCCACTGAATTACAACCACTGCACTCCCAACACCACATTAGTATTAGCAACATTGACAACATAGAATCTATCAGCCACAGTATAGTCTCCAATGGTCACTTGCAACTTTGGAATCCATCGAATACACTCCATAGAGTTGTTTCCAAGGATGATGACACTGAAAAATTCAAAGGTTTCTATTGGAAGATTTATCCTCTCCACCATGGATACATCAATGAACTTATGGGTGGCACCCCATCGACCAAAACTGATACTCTTTTCCCTTGCAGTACCCCCTTGAATAGCAAGGTGTGGAAGTGGGGATCTTTGCTCAATACTGTAATTTTGTTGTGTGTTTGTGGTGGTTTATCTTCCCATGCTATTTCATAGCCACCTTCTGTTGGTTCTACTTCATCAAGCTCTTCCTCCTCACTTTCTAATAAGACCCCAATATAGTGTGCTTTCCCCTTAGCACACTTGTGGCCTGGAACCCAAGGTTCCTCACAGGAGAAGCATAACTTCTTCCTCCTTAATTCATCCCGGTCCTGGTAGGAGTATTATTTCTTGGTTGGGGAAACCACATTCATAAAAGGATTTCTTTGATTCTTAAACTTTGAAGGCACATTAGTATTAGGTGGATACCTTGTTCTCGGGATGGCATCTTGTAGATCTCTTGTTCTACTCATTGCCTCCTACAAAGTGGATGGTTTGTATGCCTTCAAAAATCCTTTCAAATGATCTGCTAATACTTCTATGAACAAAAGGATCAGGCGAGCTTCTGAAATATCGATAACCATCATAGATATCTTTTGGAACTCAGATATGTATGCTTCAGGAGTTCCAATTTGTTTCACATGTGCTAGCTTCCTGAAAGAGATCTCAAGGTCTCTCTGGTCAAACCTTTCAGCCAACCTTCTGGTGAACTCTTCATAGGTGGTTACTTGATCATGGTTCAAGGTCTTCATTTCATGGAACAACTAATCATTGGCCTCTCCTTACAAATGCAAGGTATCCATTCTGATGGAATCCCTTTCATCCATGGGATTCAATTAAAAATAAGTATCTAACTTTTTCACCCAATAACTAGCAGTACATTTTGAATATCCATCAAAAAAGGGCAATGAGACATTACCAATAGTCCTTTGCAACTCAAAGTTATGATTTGGCACTCTGTTATGGGTTATGGATCTAAACTTGTCTTGATAGTCACAGTAATCTCTAAAGGTCAAATGCCTCTTGAACTCCTCACTAAAGGCCATATATTGAGCAAGTCAAAGCTCCAATGGTGCAACTGTATCGAATTGCAGTTATGGTTCTTCAACCCTCTGCTCAAGAAACTTGGGAATAATGGGCCTTGTCCCATATTTGAATTCTTGTGGCCTATTATGTGACCCAGTATTTGAGCATATTTTCTCCTTGAATACCTTCTTCTCCTCACAATGAGAACCACTACTATTGCCTTCGTCGTCTTTCTTGTCCACCAATCTAGACAAGATGTCTCTGGTTTTTGTTTTCACTTGGGTGAATCTCTCCATCACCTTCAACATGTTCTGTGCAAACATGTCCTCCCTTTATTCTCGATTCATCTCACCTTCTCCCATACTTGATTTATCTCCTTGAATCTTAGCTTGTGTTTAGTCCACTTCTTCTTCTACTAAGCTTTATTCTTATGTGCCTTTGTTCTTGGAAGATGTATTTATTCTTGGAATCATCAAATACAAAGGAAGAGAAGTCTCTAAGGACCATTATTTGATACCACTATAATATCCTAATATATTATTTCAAATTATATTAACTCGAATTCAAAAATTAAAACAATAATTAACCAACACTGAAACTAGTTATCAAAACTAGTCATGAAAAACCAGAGTTGGCCACTGATTAACCCACCCAGAGCTTGAGAGATGGACACTTTCGGATATGAAAAATATGATAATTAGTGTGAAGAAGTATAAAAAACAAAATCAAGGCTAGCTTCATATTCCTATGCACAAGGTACTAGGACCATTTATGGTTCAATAACAGCTACCATTGAAGTCTACACCAGCGATGCCTAGGTACACCAGCATATGCATACTAAACTCCTCCACTTACACTTGAAAGGAAAAAAAGGGTGTATAGCAGGTATTTAACCCCCAATATACTTCTGGACAAGAGGAACATAGGTTTTTGGATGATATGGCAATGTTTGGAGGTAAAAGGAGGAAGTGTGTTATGGAGGACTACTCAACTAACTAAATTTCAAACTCTCTCAAAAAGGAAGAGAGGAATATGAATACTCAGTATGAGACTTGTATTGGATTCATTACTGTCTCAAGAACCACAGATGACTGAAAAAACTGAAAATAGGAAACCAGATAACTTTTAATCAATAAGACTATAAAACTAGTCAATTATTAAGTCCTAAAGAGCCAGTCTTGATAAATATGAGCACAAACAACCTCTATAGATATTGAATTCTTATTTTTATGATTAATATGACTCATAAATTAATAAAATAGTATTATAAAACAATAATATAGAATACTAAGCAGCAATTAGAGTTATTTTTATCTCGGACTTCACAGAGAGACTTCACTATGGAATTCTTACAATGATCAGAATTTTGTTTCAGAATAGAGAAGAAGAAGGAATGTTTTCACTGGATATGAAACATAGATGGACCAAGAGCATATGGATTCTCATGGAAGGTGCACCAGGATCCAATGGAGTCTCACAGGGTGCATTTACCAAACTGGTTCTTCTCCTCTATTGGATCTCCTCAAGAGCTCTCTATAACTGAACTGAAACTAGGGATCTCTTCCTGGTAGCTTGAATTCTTCAATAGTAGGTGGATACAAGCATGTATATCAGACTACATTGGCTATCGATCAGATCATGAACAACTAGAACACATACTGCATTGGGGCACATCTCCCAATCTTGGTTGAGGCGCATCACTCAACCTTGAGAAGCGGATCTCTCAATCACTAAAAAAATGGCCAAAATATGTGAGAGGAGCACACTGGGATTATTTTATAGACTGGATGGATTCATGAGCAAGTAATTGGCATGTGTGAGTGGATGAGTGTGCCTTCCTTAAAGAGAATTAGAAACATCACTACTTTGTGCAACCTTCCTTCTTTTCCAAACTTCCTTGATTTGTGATTTTATCTTGCTTTTAGGAACTGCGCCCTCCTTTTCTTTCTATATGTTTCTTTCTTTTCAAGACTGGTTTTTTCTGTACTTTCCTACTTTGTTCACTTTCCCACTTTATGCACTTGCCTACTTTTCACTGCTATTTCCAGTTTCCTTCTTTTTTTTGTTGTCACCTAGATTTTAGCTTCTTTCTTCTTGTTTGTATCTTTTCTCAAGTGAGTGAGTATGGTCCACCTTATCCTCATGCTCCCTCCTAGCCACATGAGAATCACCACTTGTTCCAAAATTAATTAATCATGATAATAAAAATAATTACAAAGTACTTCAAATATTAATATTATTAAATAATTAACTACTATAGGCCTTGTACCAAAATTATCCCAAACAATTAATAATTTCTAACTTTTAGTTTCTCCAAAAGCCTTAGGGACTCAAGGGGTCCAATACTTGACCAAGTAACCACTAAGGAGGGAACATGACATAAATCAACCATTTACTTCCTTTGACTTATCAAATCCAATCATTGATGTTAGTGGTAAGGTCTTCTCATAGTGTAGGTATGAAAGCATGGGGTGAACTTAATGTTGAGCATTGGTTGTCATTGATGTCAACTAAATATTATGACCATCATCCAATGTCAAAGAGGATGTCAACTGATCCAGTATGAGTCACTGATATTGGCACAACTCAAAGTGGATACAACATTCCAGCTAAAATATGAAGAATCCACCTTGAGAATGTCTAGCACAAAGATGAAGAAGCCACTTTGAGGAAGTCTATTGTGCATGATGAAGAAAGCATGAGCATCATAAGCATATGCACAAAAGAATAAGGTGACAGATATAAAACTTTGGAGTGTATCTAAAAGAACAAATATCTTAAGAAGACAAGAAGCATATATGTGCAAGGTGACAAACATGGATTCCAGTCTGAAAAAAAAGTATATCTAGTCACTATATCCATTCTATCTGAAGATGTTTACAACATCAAGGATGCATTAAGCATGCAAATTTGGAGTATATCTAAGAAGTGCATTCAGGTAGAAGATGTGGATCAAGGAGACATCATACATGACCCAGTCTGAAGAAGTACATAAGTTGATACTTCATACAGATCCAAAAGGATACTTCATGAAGATTTAGTTCAAGAAGGAATGCAAGTAATGCACTCTACATCATGTAGTCCTTAGGTAGATATTAGGTCCACCAAGATAGAACATTTTCATGAAAAAAAACCAAGAAATTGGTTGGACAATAGTTCAAGTGCTCAAAATTCCAAGAAGATGATTGGACCAAAGGGACAAGAAAGCTAGCAAGTCTAAGTGTTGTTTGGTTTATGGTTGGGAGTGCGTAGGAAGAAAGGAATAGAAGATGCTCGGACAATCCGGAAAGTGCATAAGCATAGTCAATCAGAAGATGCATTTAGGTGGTGAAAAGTGCACAAGTGCCTAAATGGGTACGATTAGTTGAAGATCAAATATGAGCTAATATCTCAGCCGACAAACAGAAAGTGCGAAAGTACCAAAAGTAATGATAAGGCAGAGTTCAAAACCCCACCAAAGAGAAGTTGGAGTGTGCATAGTTTCCGTAAATTTTCAATACAACAAGAGCACATCACCCAAATGCAATGATGAGCATGGATCACAATCCCACTAAGCAAAAGCTGGAAAATACGCAAAATTTCCAAATTGGTGATAACACAAGGACGCATTACCCATAAGGGATGGTACCAAAAATATCGTGAACATATCAAAGATAAGGTGAAAGATTGTGCATATACCATAAGGAAATGGTATATCTAGAGCACAATGGTACACCACCAAGGTGCAAGTTCCCACTGAGTTGTGGACTTTAAGGGCGCTTGATACCTCAGAGATGACATATAAATAGAGAATATGATGACACGTGGCATATGCATGATCCGTAAAGTATGGAAGAAGGATTGCCTCGACCTACTTGCAAACATACAATCCATGCAAGACATGTATAAATAGAGATGCAAGTTGGAGATTGGATGCAAGTGGAAAGTGCAAGAATATTGCAAGTTTTGTGAAATATTCAGTTTTTTTTCAATACATCAAGAGGCTCATGGAAAAAATAGAATGATCTAGCAAAGATTCGGATGTGCACATACACAGAACAAAGTTTTGATGGTGTGTAGAAAGATGTCGTAAATTTGTGACAATTGCGCAAACATGGAAAGGAAGAAATATTGAATAATGAGCAAGTGTTGGATATCTTAAAGGACTGTATCACAATCAACATGTTGATAGTCACAGAAGTTGAAGATACAGAAGGGTAGAGATAGAATCTAAGATTATCATATGTTGTGTGGATTTCTAGCTAATGCATATGGACGGAAGTGAAAGTGTGCAATTTGAAAACTAAATCTGATTCGCAACAACATAACAATAGCAGAATCAGAAAGGCACATCAATATGCAGATGATCTAAGACAAGTGCGTTATACTGAACGGACCAATCATTTAATGTACAGGACATTGTAGATCATCTGAATGACTACAACACATAATCAGAACGGACACATCATAAAGTGCGTAGTTATCTCTGTTACTAGTGCTTCATTTCAGTATAGCAAATCATCAATAGAAAGCACAGTATCATTTGATCATTGCAGACACATAAAGAAGAATGTTGAACCACAAGCGCAGGCTACAACATCAGCAGAGCACACAATCCATCAAGTAACTCATCAACATAAGTGTGATTTTGAGAAGAAAGAGAATTGAAGTGATGTATGCAGAGTAGTGACAGAATACATTCTGAATACGAAGGTCATGCACAACATAATCATCATCATAATACTTGAATAAGTATGCATATTTAAAGAACAACAAGGAAGCAAGATATATAAGACAGCATGGCAGTTGGTTGGGGAAAGGAGATAGGGATTTGGAGCTTCCTTCAGGTTGTTTCCTGTAAAATAGAAACAAGATAGGGAGTTGGAGCTTCCTTTAGGTTGGCGCTTATAAAACAACAAGGAGATAGGGAGTTGGAAATTCCTTCAGGTTGGTTCCTGTAAAACAGCAAGGAAACAGGGATTCGCATCTTCCTTCAGGTCGGTGCCTTTAAAACAAAGCATCAGGGGGTTAGTGCCTCCTTCCAATCGGTATTGGAGAAAAATTAGGGGGTTGGAGCCTTCTTCCAGTTGGTGTTGGTAAACATAGGAAGTTGGTGCTTCCTTGAATGTATTCTTTCTAATTATAAAGAAGCATTATGTGGTTTTCTCCTGTTTCGGTTTCCACGTAAAAGTTATGGGTGTTATGTGTTGATGATTTGGTGCATGTACATGTGATTGTTTATTTCCTGGTGCATAACATATGATGAATGAATAAGTAAAGTCTAATCTGTTAAAGAAGGTGAAATATGCTAATAAATGTGCTAATACTGATTCATCCCCCCTCTTAGTATTAAATCAATTCCAAAAATTGGTATCAAAGCGGGTGTCTTCAGTAACATATTAACATATGGAAGATAGATCATTTTGTAGAAAGAATAAATGGATAAGCAAGAAGGCCTTTCTACAAATAGAGCACCAAGTTTCGACGACACCAACTATATTTTCTGGAAGGTACGTATGGAAGTCTACTTACAATAATTAGGTGCAGAATTCTGGTAATCTATAGTCGATAGTTATGACATCCCTGCAGTAGTTCCAATCAATCTCGTGCAAAGGAGAAAATATGAAATCAATGCTAGGGCCAAAAATACTATATTATGTGGTTTGACAAGAGACAAATTTGTCAAGGTTATATATTGTGCATCAGCCAAATAAATTTGGTACAAACTCAGAGGCATATATGAAGGATATGACAAGGTAAAGAAATCAAATCTTCAAAATTATTACGAGAAGTTTGAATCTCTAAGAATGAAATATGAAGAGAACATTACATTTTACTTCTTAAGAGTTGATGAGGTAGTCAACGCTATCAAGAGTATTGGTTTCCCCCGGAATGAAGAATCAATGGTACAGAAGATATTGAGAAATCTGCCTCAAATATTTAATTCGAAGGTTTCAGTGTTAAAAGATAGAGCCAATCTTGATGAAATAGAAAAGGATGAACTTCAGGGGATTTTGATGGCATATGAGATGAGAACAGAAAAGGAAACTCCCATCGGAAAGGAAGAAGATTTCAAGGCCATAAGAATGGACAAGCATGATCATGACAAATACTGTTGTGATTAATTAGCTGATGAAGAATCAAACTTTGTCAAGAATCTGAAAAGAGGACGAGGAAAGTATAAGAATAAGTTACCCTTCAAATGTTTTAGTTGTGGAGGAGTAGGTCATTATGCCTCAAAATGTCCTTACAAGAAAGAATATAGTGACAGTGATGAAGAATCTAGAGCACATGATTGAAAGATTGCATGTTCTCAGTAAAGACCTGAGAATAAGAGGAGAATTCCAAAACAAAGGAAGACTTTGTATACCGAAGAAGGAAGCAATACATCTAAAGAAATTGAATGCGACGAAGAACCCAAGGAAGTGCTCTTCATGGCCAAAGTGGTGGAATAAAGTAAATATTAAAGAAATAAGAACATGTCAAGGACTACTCTAGTTGTGCAAAACAAGCCAAGATCACTAGACAAGTTTTTCTTTAGTGGATCGTTCAAGACACCTCCAAAACCTATTGAAGAGGTCAAAATGGTCAATCACTCGGATGATGATGAAACTGCATACATTGACTGGGAAGGTGAACCAATCAGTTCCCTAGATGAGTTAAATAATTTTAAGAAGAATAATAAGCTACTACAGGAACAACTGTCAAAGTATGAAGAATAGGACAGACCATGTCAGGAATTTGTTGAAGCAGATATTCATGAGAAGATAACCAATTGTGAGTGTCAACTAAATTGCGCAGAATAAAAGATTCAAATACTTGAGAAATAAAAGTGTGTACTAAGAACCTCACTTGACTAGTTGGCACAGGAAATCAGAAAGATGTCTAATCAGCTTGAAGAGAAGGACAAAGAAATACTTCACCTAACAGAAAAGTTGCTCGAGATGAAGGGAAAGAAGCAAGTTAGCACAGATCCAATATGCACACAATACGTATCTGAGGATGAATTGCACAACAATTTGAAGGACAATACATCAATTTTGGATAGGATTTTAAAAGATCGGAGATCACCAGAAGACAAAATTGGTCTAGGCTTTGCAAAGACACCAGGGAAAAACTATGATAGAGAACAACATCCAAGACATGAAAAAGCTTTCAGGTATGATAAATCCTCCGGTTACTATAACTTTCAATATACTAACCAATGAAGGGTCAACAGAGTGAAGTGAAGATGCTATCGTTTTGGCTATATTGCAAAATATTGTCAAATTGTGAGATGTTATTCATGTGATCGCTTTGGACACAAAGCTATGTATTTTCGAAGAGAAGTAAACTGTCTGGATGAAGAACTATTGCACAAAGGATATTTCACTCAAAGAGACTTCAGTAGAAAGTCTCTAGAGCATAAACAAATAAAAAGAACGCACAATAAAACTTGGATCATAAAATATCCCCAGAAGTGCGTAGACGATGTAGATAATCCTAGAGCAGCAAGCAATTGTTGCCTCTCTGACTAGTCCCATAAGGATGATGGGAGACCCTTGAGTTCAAACACGATGCATCTTAAGGAATTAAAGGGATGTTTAATTAGGTGTGTATTTAGATTGTGTAATAAGAGTATTTGATGTTTGAATATCTTCAGGATGTGATTATGTCGCAGATAAGGAAGACTGCATACATATACAATCATACATTTATCGTGCATACCATGGAATAGAGAAGCATCATATTTGGTTCAGTTGCACATATTATAAGCAGAATATTTTTGCATTAAAAATTGAACACTGCTAAGAACATGAAATTGTAGGGAATGGATATCTTTCATTATATTCAAAAATTGGAGCATGGTTACAAAATTGCATGAGTTCAAAATCCATGTCGAAGACAAGAATGACATATACAAAGTAAGGGAGAAAAATTGACAATGCCAAGCAATTCTACAAGTACCATAATTCAAAGTCAAGTTCTGAATCTGGCTAGTTTGCAAGTCACACTTCCAAGTCCACTAGAACCAGAGAAGAACACTCAAGAGAAAAATGAAGAGGAAGAAGTTGTAGAGCTACAAATGATGAAGAGTCAACCTACTGAGGCCGTAGATGAGACAATTCTTGCAAAATCTACTCCTGTTGATGCACCAAATTATCAACCCTACAAGTCAAAAGGTTCAACAGCCTTGAATGAAGATGGTTCACCTACAACTGAGAAAACTGATGCAAAATCCAGTTGTCCTGCACCTGTTTCTACCATGAGTCCATATCAATTCGCAAACATGAGAAGTATGATTACTGAGTCTGAATGGAAAGTCACACACTCTCAAGGGAAGAAATCACTCTCTAATATGAAGCCATCAAGAGAATGCAGAGGAACCAAGGAACCAGATAGCAATGCGACAAGGGAGAACAAGGATTCAAGAAGTGATGGACCAAACATTGCTCGCAGAAATCTTATAGAAGCCATCAAGGGATTTTCACGTGCATGCAATTATTTTATGAGAAAGGCATTCAATGTCGCACAAATAGGAAAGGATGGTAGAGTCACCAAAACTAAATGTTGAACTTAATGAATTTTTGGAAACAATACAAAAGAGGGAAGTTCAATTCATTGCATCATGCAATAGATATTGTTTCCTCAAAAGATTCTATTACGAAAAACAACATGTCACTCTTGCCACAAGAACTAAGAGTCATGTCCGCTATATGTAAAACATGCCATATCTCCTGTTGGATGCGACTACATTAAATGTGACAAATCTCGGTGACAGCACAGTAAATGCAATAGGTGAAGTAGTATGGTTCACGAAGAATAATGCGAAATTAGTAGTTAACAGGAATGCACTGCGCAGCAGGAAAGCATGGAAGACAACAAATATTATTGCGCAAGAAAAATATTGTGTTACAGGAACAAAATATCACTGTGCAAAGTATGGTAATGTGTTGTGACAGGAATATATATACTTCATAAAAGGAGATAAAATATAATTATGAATAAACAAAAAAAAATGAAGCATAAAAACAGGGGGAGTTATCCCACAAAAAGTCAGAACAGTTCATGCGCAAAACACAAGAGAATAATTTTCAAAAGTGGAATGCACCTCTTTTCCATTAATGTAAAAGGGGGAGAAATGTATGAAGATGTTGGAGCTGAGGATAAATGCATGGAGATGTTGTCTGAAAAGAAATGCATACATGAGGATACAAGCATAAACGCATGAAGCGTAAAGAAAACAGGATAAATGCAAAGCAGGAAGTATGGAGCAAATGTGAAAGAGCATGAAGTCTTGAGAAATAAAAAGAAGTAGAGCATGAAGCATATGTAAAAGAGAATGAAGTATTAAGTATTTCAGAGTATGAATACATCAAAGAAGCAGAGCATGAAGCATCAAGCAGATGTGAAAGAGCGTAAAGAAGAATACTTGAAGACATGTCATGCAAATATGATATGCATAGATACGACAGGAAGTTGTATAGTTCGCATAGAAATGACAGAAGTACTGATAAAGAATGTAGTATCCAAAAATACCAAATATTTCAGGGGGAGCACATACACAAGGGGAGCACTATGACTAGAACATCGATCAAGCACACAACTCAAAGAAAAACAAAAACAACTTCATAAGGTGTTGACATCAATGCCAAACGGAGAGATTGTTGAGCATTGGTTGTCATTGATATAAACTAAAGAGATGACCATCATCCAATGTCAAAGAGGATGTCAACTAATCCAATATGAGTCACTAATATTATCACAAGTAAAAGTGGATAGAGCATTCCAACAGAAATATGAAGAATCCACTTTGAGGAATTCTATTGTGCATGACGAAGAAAGAATGAACATAAGAAGAATAAGCGCAAAAGGAAAAAGTGATAGATATACAACTTTGGAGTATATCTAAAAGAACAAATATCTAAAGAATACAAGAAGCATATATGTGCAAGGTGACAAACATGGATGTAAGTCTAAAAAAGTATATCTAGTCACTGCATCCATTCTATCTGAATATATTTACAACGTCTTGGAGCATATCTAAAAGTGCAGATGTGAATGAAGGATGCATTAAGCATGCAACTTTGGAGTATATCTAAAAAGTGCATTCATGCAAAAGATGTGTATCAAGGAGACATCATATATGAGCGAGTCTGAAGAATTCCATAAGATGATACTTCATACATATCCAAAAGTATACTCCATGAAGATTCAATTCAAGAAGGAACACAAGCAATGCACTCTACATCATGTAGTCCTTGCGCATATATTAAGTCCACCAAGATACACCTTCTCATGACAAAAAGATAAAGGAATTGGTTGGAAAATAGTTCAAGTGCTCAAAATGCCAAGAATATGATTGGACCAAAGGGAAAATCAAGCTAGCAAGTCTAAGTGTTGCTTGGTTGATGGTTGGGAGTGCGTAGGAAGAAAGGAATGAGAGATGATCGAACAATCCTAAAAGTGCACAAGCCCAACTAATCGGAAGATGCCTTCACTTGGTGAAAAGTGCACAAGTTTCTAAATGGGTACGATTGGTTGAAGATCACATATGAGCTAATTCCTTAGTCGACGAACAACAAGTGCGCAAGTCCCACAAGTAATGATAAGGAAAATGTCAAAACCCCACCAAAGAGAAGTTGGAGTGTGCGTAGTTTCTGTAAAGTTTCAATACAACAAGAGCACATCACCCAAATGCAATGGTGAGCATGGGTCACGATCCCACTAAGGAGAAGCCGAAGAATGCGCAAAAAATACAAATTAGTGATAACACAAGGGCGCATTACCCACAAGGGATGGTACAACAAAGATCATAGACATATAAAAGATAAGGTTAAAGATTGCGCATATACCGTAAGGAAATGGTACATCTAAAGAGAAATGGTACACCACCAAGGTGAAAAGTCCCATTGATTTGTGGACCTTAAGGGCACTTGATACCTCAGATATGACATATCAATAGCGTAGATGATGACATGTGGCATATGCACGATTCATGAAGTATGGGAGAAGGATTGCCTCGATGGACTTGAAAACATACAATCTGTGTAGGACATGTATAAATAGAGATGCAAGTTGGAGATTGGATGAAAGCGGAAAGTGCAAGAAGATTGCAAGTTTTGTGAAAGATTTAGTTTTTTTGGGGGGCATCAAGGGGCTCGTGGACATAACAGAATGATCTAGTGAAGATTCGAATGTCCACATACAACAAAACGAATTTTTGATGGTGTGCAGAAAGATGTCATAAACCTATGGGAATTGTGCAAACATGGAAAGAAATAAATACTGAAGAATGCACTAGTGTTGGATATCTTGAAGGACTGTATCACAATCAGCACATCGATAATCATAGAAGTTGAAGAGACAGAAGTGCAGAGATAGAATCGAGGATTATCATATATTGCACAGATGTCTAGTTGATGTATATGAACTGAAGTGAAAGTGTGCAAGGTTTAATACTACATCTGATGTGCAATAATAGAACAGTAGCAGAATCAGACAGGCACATCAAGATGTAGACGATCTGAGACAAGTGCATTATACTGAACGGACGAATCATTTGATGCATAGGACATTGCAGATCATTTGAAGGACTACAACACTTAATCAGAATGAACACGTCATAAAGTGCACAGTTATCTCTTTTACTAGTGTTTCATTTCAGTACATAAAATCATCAATTGAAATCACAATATCATTTGATCTATGCAATCACGTAAAGAAGAACGTTGAACCATAAGTGTACATTGCAACATCAATAGAGCACACAATCCATCAAGTAAGTCATCAGCGAATATTTTTAGAAGAAAGAGAAGTCAAGTGATGTATGTAGAGTAGTGCCAGAATATAGTCTGCATACGAAGGTTGTGCGTAGTAGAATCATCACCAGAAGACTTGAAGAAGTGCACATAGTTAAAGAAAATCAAGGCAGCAAGATATATCAGACATTAGGGAGGTCAAACGGGGCAAGCAGACAGGTAGTTGGAGCTTCCTTCAGGTTGGTTCCTGTAAAACAGTGAGGAGATAGGGATTTGAAGCTTCCTTCAGGTTGGTGCATGTAAAAAAAGTGATAGGGGGTCAATGCCTCCTTCCAATTGGTGTTGGAGAAATCTCACGGGGTTGGATCCTCCTTCGAGTTGGTGCTAGTAAACACAGGAATTTGGTGCTTCCTTGAATGTTTTCTTTCTAATTATAAATAATCATTCTGTGGTTTTCTCCCATTTGGGTTTCCACGTAAAATTTCTATGTGTTATGTGTTGATGATGTGGTGCATGTACATGTGAATGTTTATTTACTGATGCATAACAGATGATGAATGATTGAGTAAAGTATAATTTGTTAAAGAAGGTAAAATCTGCGAATAACTATGCTAATACTGATTCACCCCCCCCCCCCCTCTCAGTATTAAATCAATTCCAACATATAATTATGATTATTGTAAGATTCATTCATTCAATGTTGAAAAATATTGTTATTAGTCTTTTCACCCATCCTCTCATCTCCATTTCACTCTATCATCCATTATGCATGAAGGACATTTAGACACTACATAGTTTTCATGCCATTCTCCCCATACTATTGATTACCACAATAAGAAAGTAACTATAAATTATAACTGCGAAGTCAAAATGTAGACATAAAGTGAAGAATGATGGTTGTAGGTGAGCATAGAGGAAGGGAAATTTAGGAAATTTTGAGTATCAACAACATTTGTACATAATACCAACTCTTATATTCATACCTACCAAGCATCAAGAGCCATCAAATCCTTGCTCAGTTTAATTTATTTTTATATTTTAAGATGGATTTAGAATAGTTGTAATCTCATTCAAGTCAATAAAACTTAGAACTCACAAATTTTCCAAATTTATATACGAAAAAATAGAATTTTGACATTGCTAAACTATTTATATCTACATTACAACAATATTTATATGTAAACATCATATTTATAGTATTTTTATATGTGTAAATATTGTATCTTTACTTTCCTCAATATATATAGTAGTTTTTAAATTGGGTATGGGTTGGTGCACTCTAATGTTTCCCTCTCATGACTTATTAGCTACAATGGAAATCTCGAAAAATAACACATTGTTGACCACAAGGAATTATTAAAAGTAAATCCACAACTTATTAGGATATGTTATAAAATATGAAATGTAGAAACTAGAATTACCTTCATAAGACTGGTATGTTACTTTTGTTCTAGAATTATATCTCTTTAGCATATAAATGCCATAATTTATTGAAAAAAATGTACAATGGTAGCCAAAAGTCTACTTATGTGCACCACTATTTTTTAATGTTTTAAGACTAGGTTTGAGGGTCTAATTAGTGTGTAGGTATCTGTTTGTATTTATGTATCATATAGATTGTTCTATAGATAGTCAAGTCAATAAAAAGTTGAAGTAGAAACAAAACACCTATTTACTTTAGAATTATGACACATATACAAATAAAATTGAATAAAAAATATAAAAACAATATTTTTATTTAAAATATATATATATATTAGAAATCTACATACAAAGCTTATAAGTTTGTTAAATTTCATCAATGATGAATATGTGGAGCACATTTAGAAACCTTGTGGAAGATGAAGATAATGATAGGGATCTAGAATAATGACTTTTTGTTTATGCAATCTGAAACACCACATTCATCACTCTCTCTGAAGGTCACACCAAAGTATACAACTCATCCAACACATAGAAGAAAAGATAAAACTCCATTTTATTTGAATTCATGGGAATGCATGCACATTATAAAACTGCACATGCATTTTAGTTATAAAATTTTAGTTATATAAGCATGCATGTGTTTTGGTTATAAAAATGTGTGCAAATTATTAAAGAATGTGTGTGTTATTTTTACTTAATATTATACGCATATAAAAAATTTTCACCCTCAAATGTTTGAAAGAAAACCTTTAGCAGTAATTTTTTTTAAGTGAATACGACATTTTTTCCTCTCTTAATCATATAGAAGACCCCTAGGCCCATCCGATTTGCATAAAATTGCCTAATGGCTACTAGCATATCACTCAAAGGTGAAAGAACCCATACTAAGAGGGAATGCCTCATGGTTGGAGGACTTGTTCACAATTCTTGAGGTCTAAAAGGTTAATTTTCCTATGTGATGTCCTAGTTTTTATTTTTCACCATTATCTATGGCCTTATATACATCGTTGTTTCCCAAATAGAACTAATGAATGTCATATCTCACTTAGAGCTCAAATATACCATAGAAAGGTCCTATCTCGTGTTTCAATTCAACTTGAATGATGCTTGAGCCCAAATAGTTTTGTTAAATGCCTAAGGTCCCTAATGTACTTTCCTAACCATTACCAAGACCAAAAGGCCCATAAGTCTCATTGAAAATTTCATAGTGCCCCTTGGGAAACCATTCATAGTAGAAAATGTCCCCAAAAGATGGCATGTTTTGTTGGTTGTATGTATTTTAATAGTGATTGAGATCAATACGCATAGTGTAGGGAAAAAATCCCTTTTTATCCTCCCATAAATATTCATTAGACCTAAACACACAGTCTTGGATCAAAACTAACCTAGTCATGGTGTCTGTATCCCATGTTGAGGTGGTTGATACCATGGAATGATCATGTGTGGTGGTTCGAGGACTCATCCATGGAACTTAATAATAATAAGTAAGATTTAGGGTCATAGGATCATGTTTGCCTCTCCAAACAATGTTTCCAGACTCAAGGGCCATCCATGATGCTCAACACCTTGAAATTGCACCCATAATCAACCAAGAAGCTAAAGACTCACTAGATGTCGATTTTGTCATTGTTTCTATTTTTATTTTTCATGGTGCTTGAGCCTTAGAAGGTTCATTTGGGGAATAAGGCCATTGTTTTCTTCAATTTACAATGCTTATGCCTTCACACCCATTTTAAATGCATAGGACTTACACATACTGGTTGTATATCACTTAGGTGCCAAATACCCTCTATATGGTTCCTTTGTGTTTATTCCAGGACTTGTTCTTATTATGATCAAGAAGCTTCAAGAAGATCCTAGGGTACTTTATTTCATTCTTTAGTAATATTAAAATCCTCATGACACACCCATGGTCTATAAAACCTTCTAAATTTTTCCATATCCAAATCAAATGCCAAAAACCCCATAGAGAAGAGTAGCTATATGTTATTTTTAATGGTTTTTATTTCATAGAGATTTTCGTGGGGCTTAAAAGAAATTGTATCCTCCCTTGACATCGTTTAGACCTTGACAACCATTCTTGTTGCTCAAGACATAGATTCATTATGCCCATATCCGTTCAGTAGGGTAACTATATCCTATAGGGCTAAATCATGTTGTGATTTAAGGATGTATTTATGCTACTTGAGCTTGAGAATATAAGATTATGTCTGACGATTGTTTTTTCCCTCCCCTAACCATGTTTAAGGGAATACATTTTTTTTTTATTTACCATGAACATGGTTAATTCAATGAGATCCATTTACGATGCAAAAACATATAATTATATTCATATGAAACTATTGTGCCAAAGATCCCCTTGTGTGGGTCATGTCAAGGTTTTTAGGTGTTGTTCATGACTATTGACATTGATATGGTTCAATAATGAATTAATGTCCTTATTTTCCACTTTATTGTTCTTATGCCTTAAGATAAAATTTCAAGTTCATAAAACATACTCATGGAAACTGCAATCCCACTCAGAGGCTTGGAAGGAATTCCTACAAAGTAATAGAGTGTCATATTGAGGACTCACTCAAGGATCTTGAGCCTCAAGAAGGTTCAATAATATTCCAAGGTACTTTTTTTCCTTCCTTGAACATGATCAAGGGACCACAACCCATCCTTAACGGGAAGAAGATCCCGATGGCATCCATATCAAACTATAGTGCCAAACACCCCCTAGAGGGTTCCCATGTTGTGGTTTATATGTGTTTTTCATGGTGATTGATTCTTAGAAGAGAAGTTTACAGCCTAAGTCCCAAGTGTTTTATTCCCCTAACCATGGAACTTGATCTTATGATGAGGTTCATTTAGGGATTGAGATCGTTGTTTCCCCTCTTAACCATGTTTAGGCCTCAAGAACCATTTAATTGCAGAAAATGTACTCAGGTCACCTATATCCCACTTTGATGCTAAAAAACCTCAACCATGTCGTTGACAAACATTCATATTGTGGACTCAAGACACTTTATTGTTTAGGTATTGTATGATGGTTTTTTCATGACAGTACTTGTATCCCTCTAATAGGCCAAAGATACCATATAGGGCCCTCATGTGATGGTTCAAATAGGCCTTCAAGGTGTTATACCCTGAGAATATTCATGCATTGATGGTGGTGTTCAATGCACTTGAGATTGAGAATATTTGTTTAGCAAACAAGGATCTTTTTTTCCTCCCTCGACCTTTGATATACATTGAGACCGATTCTTGCTCAAGAACTAACCTAGTCATGGTGACCATATCTCACTTGGAGGTGATTGATACCCCACAAAGGAAATATGTGGTGGTTTGAGGAATATTCCATGGTTCTTAAGCCTCATAAGAAAGGTTTAAAGTTGGATTCTCATGTTTCGCTCACTTGACTATTGTCAAGGAACCAAGACTCATCCATGATGCCCAAGATCTTCTAACACCACCCATATTTAACTCAAATGCCAAAGACCAATGCGGAAGAACTTTTATAATTATTTATAGATGTTTTCCATAGTGCTTGAGCTCGAGAAGGTTTAATTAGAGCTTAAGTCCCTTGTGTTCCTGTAATCCCTCGGCTTTGACCCCATAATGTAAATTTGTAAATATTGATGAAAAAAGATAGAATCCATAAAAAAAATTGTCTAAGATGACCAAGACATTGTAAATATGTACATTTTGATATTAATATAAAATATCTGACAGCTACTGAGGAAGAAGGGTGAAGAAGAGATGGGGGGATATGATTCCACAAGTGGGGAAGCAATAGTAGGTTACGGGAAATGATTCTATTTGGATTAATCTTATATCCTTATACTTAGAAATTTATCCCAAGTTAGTAAACCATGATTAAGAGTCATGCTTTAATTAAAGAATTATTTAATTATCCTAAGAGGAGAAAATTGGTCCCATGTGGAGTGGCCACATGGAAATCTAAAATGTTCTTATAAAAGTGATAATTCCAGGTTGGGAGGGGTTCATTCCTCATTCATTCCAACCATTCAAAATCCATCATCATTCTTGCTCTCACCTTGGAATTCTACTGATAATAGTACTTGAGAGAGAGGTGACCAGAAATAATGTAGGTGAAATTTCAATGCCATTGATACTAGTAAAGTGGTGCATGAGAGGAACTTGGCATGCAACTAGAAGGGAACTAGAGGCTAATTGAGGGAATATTAGCACAAAGAAGGGGCCTTGTTCCTAGCATTGTACATGTTGATGGGGAAGGATAATTAAGGATTGGGATAGTTGTGGAGGGGATTTATGCACCAGTGGTTTGCATGAGAGATTGAGTTGTGTAGAGTGGTATTGGGGAGAAATTTTCCCTTATGGATTGATAGCCCCAGCTCAGTGGATTCATTTCAAAGAAATATATGGCTTGAAAGTGCCTATTTATGGGAGGAATTTCCTTCACCTACAGCTAGTTGTAGAACAATTTATTAAGATAAGTGTCTATCTAATTATGAATGCCATGGAATTAACTCTATGTTTACATGTTGTTTAATGATTGTTTTTTAAATGCTTAAGTGCATGGAAGTGCTTGGCATGGCATGTGTGTTTTAAGATTGATTTTGCATGCAATGTTTAATTAATGCATATGTTATTTAAGTGACCGTACAAATTTATTTTCCATTTTTAAATTAAATGAAATAAGAAAACAAAATTTGGGTGCCATAGTTTAATTCATATATGTAATTTGAGTACCCTGCGGTCTCAATGGTTGAAAGAGGTGATTGGGTATGTTACACTTCATCCTTAACCATGCTTAGTAATTGACACCCGCTTCTAGTGCACAAAACCTAATCATGGTACATGTATACCACTTAGAGGCATGAAAAGAACCCCTACACAGGACTGTTTTGTTGGTTCAAATACTTTTTCAATGATCTTGAGACTAAGAATATTTAACAATATCCGAAGTCACTTATTTTCCTTTCTTAATCATGGTTAAGGCCGCATAACCAATCCTCGATGCACAAAACCCTTGAATAATTTCCATATAAAAATATAATGCAAAAGACCATTTAGAGAGTGTCTTTTTTGTGGTTTGTAGGTGTTGTTCAAGGAGATCAAACTTGAGAAGCTATGTTTAGGGCCTAAGGCCCAAATTTTTACTTCCCATAGTCATGGTGCTTGATATCAAGAAGTTTCATTTAGGGTTTAACATCCTTGTTTCATGCGTTGCCATGTTCAATACTTGAGACCCATTTCCAACCCAAAAAACCTACTCATAGCACTCATATCCCACTCAGGTGATAGTTAACCCTAACCATGGTCCTGAGAATCATTCTTGATGTGGACCTAAACCAAATCCCTTTCTAGGGCCCATGTTGTGGTTTAATTATGGCATCCATATCTATTCTAGAGACACCATAGGTATCCCATATGGTTGTTCAAGGATATGTCAATGGCATTATATATCCTTAATATTTGTGGTTTGTATATGTTGTTCATGGAAATTGAGCCTAAGAAGCTTAAGTTTGGGGAAAATTCTCTTGTTTTCACCCACTAACCTTAGTTAGATGTTGAGACCTATTCTTAGTTCATAACTAATGTAGTGATGGTAGCCATACCCCTAACCTTAAGGTGAATGATACTCTACAAAGCTCATATGTGCTCCTTGAAGGAATCATCCATGGTGCTTATGCTTGAGAAGAAAATATAAGAATTAAAGGATCGGGTTCTCCCTCCATTATGGTTAAGGTCCTTTCATGCATACATGATGAGCCCCAAAATTGCACCCATATTAAACTTGAAAGATAAATAATTCATGGAGAGGACTTGCAACATGGATTTTATTTGTTATCCATGGTGCTTGACCTCAAGAAAATTCAATTAAATATTAAGGTTCTTGTTTAACTTTTGCAACCATTTCAACCACAAAAAAATCAATATATAAAACTACAATTTTTATATTCTTCATCATGTTTTATTTTTATTTCTTTCTAAATTAACGAAAATTACTGGATGTTATAGTACATGAGCATGCTAGTTAATTTAGAAATAAATAAAAATAAAACTTGCTCATGGACTATAGTATGCTAATGGACTATAATATGCTATAGTCCATGTTATAGTACATGAGCATGGTAGTGAAACTCTTTCCAAAAATCTAAAAAGATACTTAGCCTTCGTCTTTTTTTGAATATTTGAAACTATATTATAAAAAAAAATTAAAAAGATAATTACAAAATGTCATTAGGCTATCCATCCTCTAAAGGTGTGAGTAAACAATTTTCTAGAGGGTTCCAAACTAAGAGATAAAAATTCAACCAAAATCTAGAGTTCTAAGATATAAAAAACAAAACATTTACCTCCACATGATGGGGCTAATAACTAGAGAAAATTAAGAAATACCAACTATATAAAACCTAAGACAAATCTAACAGAGGCAAGTCAAAATAACAATTTATCCATAAGAGAGAGCACAAGGCCTTAATTCAAGTTGAGACCCCAATTGGACTATTCATCATCACAAATATTGATGATTAGAGTCTCAATCCTAGCAATTGAGTCACATTCCACCTTCAAGTTGGAGGGATCGCCCTGATATTAAGGATTTGGTTTCCTACAGAATATGAGACTAGAATGGAGTGTAGTGGTGGAACAATGGTGGAGGGCTTGCCAAAGACTTTGCAAGTAAGCTTGTGATCTAGAGCATTGAGTTTGGCATCAAAATCCATCCCTCCATATTCTCCATTCTCCCTTCTAGACTAATACCCAAACCATCCTCCGAAATCATGCCTATTGCGCTCTCTATGATGATTTAACTTAGCAAAGACTTCTTATACCAAAGAAAAGGGAGGGTCTTGATGTATCTAGTTTCCCGTGATCGAGTGGTGGCAGAGTCCTCCATAAGTTGACTCACATTTACAATTTGACCTTAAGGATCGGGATGGTCGAGATTGTTCAAGCCAATCCTCCATCTCATTGACACAATAGTGTGCCACTCGATTGACCATGCCAGAGAAGATGGATTTTAATTTTATTTTTCTTCCATTACTCGCGGCATATGGGAGTGACTATTTTTAGTAGAGTGATCATGATCAGTTCTCTTTACTCTAACCATGACTTCATGAGATAGAAGTTCCAAGATCCAAAATCAGGAGTGACTGAAAGGGTCGTGATAGCCCTAGAGCCTCAGATAACGGCTTCTCTCCAAGTCGTCTAAGAAATGGAGCGAATGTTGGTTACCACCAGAATGATAAAGACTATACAGATGCTTTTTTCTGATTGAAGCCTCGGCATCCATCAGGGAGCCATAAACTCGACTAAAAGAGAAAGCAGCAAGTTTCATAATTGCAATCAAAATGTTGAACAAGAACTTATGCAAACTGGAGTGATGGTGATACCTAATTCATGTGATGGAGAAGTACCTTCCACTTACCACATTTACTCTCCATAGGGAACCCCAATGAGCCTGATGATTTCAATGATCTAGGCAACTGGTAGTTGGAACCAACATGGGGAGCAAAATATAATTCTCCTTGCTACATTATATATCTAAAATAAATAAAAAAATTATAACATTTTGTATAAATTAAGTTCTTATCTTCCACTTTCTTAAATTAATTTATATTATCAAAACTTGCTTTTTATCATTTTTATATAATTAAATATCTTTATAATAATAACTAACATAGATCCATCTTAAACATGGACATAAAGGGATCCAATTTCTAGAGGTGTAATTTTTTTTTTATTTTTTTTATACATCCTTACAAAATTTACAGCTCAATAAATTTGATCCCTCTTTAATCACTTTTTATTTTTGATAACACAATTCTCCTTGCTACATTATATATCTAAAATTAACTTTTTATAACATTTTGTATAAATTAAGTTCGTATCTTCCACTTTCTTAAATTAACTTATATTATTAAAACTTATCATTTTTATATAATTAAATCTCTTTATAATAATAACTAACATAGATCCATCTTAAACATGGACATACAGGGATCCAATTTCTAGAGATGTAATTTTCATTTTTTTTATTTTGTACACCTCCATAAAAATTTACAGCTTAATAAATTTGATCCCTCTTTAATCACGTTTTATTTTTGGTAACATAATCCACAATTTGGCTCTTGATATTTAGAAAAGCACATACCTTACCCTCCTTTGGAATTGAACCTATAAACTTTTAAAAAGAAACACATATTCATTAATATATAAAAATAGGATTTTATAACATTTTGTAAATTAGATTCTTATCTAAATTTATACTACAACAAGTTTAAGTCTACCATTTTTATTTTAGTTTAAAGAATAATCATTTTTAATTTTTTCAATAAATATATGATATCATATAATATATCAAAGTATTTATTTCATATATAAATTTAATCATTTAGGTATGCTGACACTTATGATCATTACTCCTTTAGGTATTGAGCATTTTATAATATATAAACTATTTTATTTCAAATATTTATTTAATCCTTTGTGTGTGCCGACACTTATGATCATTACTCCTTTAGGTATGCTATCAATTATGAGCATTAGTCTATCTACTAATATGTTTGTTCCTTGAAAACGAAATCAATATGGAGCATAACTCATGTTCTATATTCATATCATAATCATGGTCTATCCATACTAGGTTTAAGAAAAATGAAATTTTTAAGGGGTAAGACAATCTAATATGCTCTGAATATTAGGATTGGAATTTCAAATTAATTTTACTCGTTGAAATTTAAAACGTGTTAAATAAAAAAATATAGAACCTGATTGAATTTTTTAACATATTTAACTGTTAAAATACCCTTGACAACGGTTTTCACCCTCAAAATCAATCCTACATCCAAGGCAACAATAGTGAAGCCGAGGAATGCAATTATCCCGAATCTAGTAATGCAACGAAACGCAATCCTTGAGGCATACAATTCATGGATAAAGTGGACTCCGCCTTTTCTATTTTAGTAGCACATCCACATCAATAGTGGATGGCAACACCGATAGGAGTCAACTATTGGCATTTTTCAATTATGATAATTAGATAAGTAAGACCGGAAAGTTCAATGAGTTTTATTCACTATTGTGATTGTATTTTAAAATATAAAATATTACATAACATGAATTATAAAATATTATATATTATTATTTAAAACCTTTCAAGTAGAAAATGATTGGTGTCCAATCTATAAGGGCGGTTTCTCATCAAGATTTTCATCAATCTGCTTTGCTCGCATATTTCTTACATGGTGGAATGTATCTTTCCGCCATATTTCTTACATGGTGGATGTATCTTTCCGCCATGGCAGAAGATCGAATAAGAGTAAAGGTATCTAAGTGTTTTCACTGTTGCACCATGGGAATGCTTCTTTTCTATAAAAACACCTGTAGTTACTACTTAGAAGGATTTTTCTACCCTAGTGGAGAAGCTAAAGAGGAGCCTGTTGTTAGTTTTGGTGGACTTATATCCATTTATAGGTTGGTTGGTTATCAAGGGAAGAGATCTATTTACACGACATCTAAGGATGTGGAAAGAGATCATTTTTAGTAAACAAATTATTCAAGGAACTTGTCCAGATATGCCATGGAAACAACAACAAATCACTTCTCTCAATACAGCTATAGAAAATTCACTTGATTTCGTTTTCATACGGATGTTTCAAAACTAGTGATAGATATTGCAAGTCACTTATTTCCATGAAGGCAGATAAAAATGAATGAAATGATAAAAACTGAGACCCACAAACATATTGAAATTGTTGCTACAAGTGAAGCAAAAGAACAACAAAAATTGTATAAAATTCATACACATAATTGATTAACAAAAAGCAATAGAATTAATGGATTGAAAAAAATACAAAAACTGAATTAAAAAATAGAACTACACATCAATATAAATTCATAATATAATTGATCAACACAAATCCATAAAATCTATTAAAACTCCTATACCTTTCAATTGACACAAAATTGGTAGAAGGATTTGTTATTGTTATAAAGGTGACCCCATCGAATCCCACTTCCATATCAACTCCCCCCTTACCCATAGACTGTCTTGTAAATAATCATCATCAACACAAATCCATAAAATCTATTAAAACTCCTATACATTTCAATTGACACAAAATTGGTAGAAGGATTTGTTATTGTTATAAACATGACCCCATCGAATCCCACTTCCATATCAACTCCCCCCTTACCCATAGGTTGTCTTGTAAATAATCATCATCAACCTACTCAGGATATTTCTAAGGATCGATCAGGGCAGCGAACAAAAATTAGAGTGGCCCTTCTCAATCTGCCTCATTTAAATAGATTTGAAAACCTAACTAATATCTATATAGAAAACCTAACTAATATATAAAATTTAACTAATATCTATTAGTTGTTCTCATGTCTAACTATATGTTATCACCGGTCTATTCCTATTATCTGCAACGAACTACTAGTTATCTATTCATCAACTATGAGTTATCCATGCATCCATGCATCAACAACTAGTTATCCATTCATCAAGTACGAGTTATACATGCATCCATGCATATGAGTTATCCATTCATCACCTACAAATTATACTTTCATCAACTATCAGTTATCCATGCATAAGAATATGAGTTATCCATTCATTTGCTACCAATTATCAGCTACAAGTTATTTTTTATATATTTCTTTTATAATTGTTTTTTTCAAATTTAGAACGACTGTCATAGAATTAACATCGATAGTACACTTGTCTCATCCTCGTGCAATATTGGAAAGAATATGCCGCAGTCCACTCCAAATTCTAAGATATAAACGCCTATAGGCGTAATTATTTGTTTATTTATAAAAAAAGTTAAAAAGAAAAGGGAAATAAACATTTTTTTCCATTTATCATGGATCATCATAAATATTCACGACAAAGTAATCTCTTATTCATTTTTGGGAGATTCCATGCCTTCTCCAAATCTCATCATCTGAGTTGCATTGCTGCAGAAAGTCCCATTGCAATGAGGGTGCAAAAACCCATTTGGTTGTTGTAGGATGACAAAGATTTAAATTACATGGATCCTTTCTGTAGTAAAGGTGGGAACATCAACTCTGTCATACTTGCTTGTGCACAGTAGTGAAACTATGTAACTTCTCTCCCCATGGGAGAGTTCCAACAATTTCTATAAGCTCTTGCACCCATTATCACCAAAGGTGTGCACTCTTCATAGTTTTCATAAATACCTTGAACTCTGCAACAGTGACATCTTGCAGCAAGCAATTCTTGAGTTGATCAACACATGCCTTTCTATTTCCTCATTTTCAACATTCAATGGAACTGCTTGATTCCCCTTAATTACAATCATCACAGGTCTCTCATGAATTTCCTATAGATATCAAGAGTCGTAGGAGGCATCATGGCAGAGAAAACTTCAACTTGAATATTTGAAGAGAGAAGGTAAAAACACTCATAGATCTAGTCCTTGAAACCCTAGAACACATTTCATTCATTAAGTCCAACACAAACATCTTGATGGCATTGGGGCAAAGATAACGCTTGTTCAACATATCGAATACACGGTGTAGAACCAAACATAGGCAGGCCCATGTCACCGATTTGCTTATGGACTTCATCGAATATTGTAAAAATACTGTCTCTTAAGTGAAAAAACTCTTTTTAGCTTAGATAAAAATACAACTAACACCCCCCATAAGTGAAACATAGGGTGTAAACAAACAAAAGCAAAGATGGATCTCGACAACTAGGCTTGATGAGGTACCCATGTACAAAATCTCATAAATGGAGAAAAGGAGAAAACCTCATTGGAAAAAATCCTCCCCAAAAGAGAGAAAAGCACTCATGCTAAAAAAGGAAATGGACCTAAAACTCATGAAGTTCTCACAATGATAAATGGAAAGAGCAGGAGACCCTCCAAAACTCTAAAGAATACTCGGGCCAAGTAACCTTATCGGTGAACTTTGAAGAAGTGGATACTGACAACCACCACTTGAATCCTCCAAACAAATAGGCGTTGGTCAAAAACTAGAAGAGGCTTCGAGTAGAAGCGGACACCTTCAACTGTCAAACACACAATGAGGCCTGTGGACACTAAAAGATCCATACATGAACTATGGCTTAAACTCTAAAGAGGGAAATTTACCCCATGTTGTCAACACCATCAAAGATAAATGTAGAAATCAATGAAGAAAATTTCAAAATCCTGAGGCAAAAAGCACACCAAATTGTTGATGGACACCCATAAAAAAAATGATCCTTGGAAATGAATGTCAACAACCGAGAAGACATCATATGATGAATGTCCCTATGGACATCAATCCATCTCACCAATTTGCTTGGGTATCTAGACACTACAATCGCTAATTCAAACTAGGAATTGGTGATATGTACAAGGCTCACTTTGAATATGCCTAGCTCGATTGAACATGGTGACACCCAAGGAAGCATTGCATACCACCCCCCACAATGTTGAACCGAGTGGAAAAGCCGATGCAAATGGATGTCATAGCTAATGGAGAAAATATGAAGGTGCTAGTTGAGGACAATAATGATGTCTAACAACAATGCAAAAACCCTCTAAAGTGGCAAGCTCCAAGACACTTCAAAACAAGGCAGTATAGGGAGACAAATTCCTAGTGACACTCCAACGAACTATCTACATGAGTGGCCCAAACTCCACTACTCAAAAGTGCAGAATGAGAGGTACCATCAATAAATGTCATCATGGACAACAATCCTTCTTATGGGTTCCTACAAACAAATCCATTTTTTATACCCATTTACAAGTGAGGAATCAATACAGTTCATTGAGACTTGATGAGAAAAAAAATCTCAAAGAGCCAAAACAATATGGTGTGCAACCAATTTTTGGAAATAGAGCAGAGAGATGATCCCAATGCTGCAAACAAAGACAATAAAATGAAGGGTCCAAGAGTAGTGATGAAAAATATACGGCCAATAACCCATTAATACAATAAATTGGCAAAAGAAAGTGATGCCAAAAATCCTCCAAATTTCCAATTCTCCCCACATTAAACATAATTGAGGGATAAATACATTACCAATAGAAAAATGCAACAATAGATATCGGTTGAATCTCAATCGCCAAGCAAACTAGTCAAACTTTAGTTAACTGTCACTAGTGGTCGAACATCACTGGACCACTCAAAGTAAATCATTGATAAGAGGAACATTGTATGATTGTACAGTCAAATATACACATCGATATGAATTCCTGAAACAACTATGTAAATGATTCCATGACCATTCATCAATCCAACCACAATCTATGGTTAACAATGGTCCATGGTTCTATCTTTTACATCTTTTATGGAAATTTCGGAAAGTAGAGTTTTCATCCTTCCAAGAATTTTGTTTCTCTAGAACATTTCTCCAATGAGTATGTCCATATGGCACATATTTCAATTATGGATGAACAGAAGAGGTGAACTTAGGTTCTCGTTCACTGATAGAAGTGAAACAACCATGCACATCAACAATAATGTTGTTTGCAACAACATTCTCAATTTATGGCTTATTAAGGGTAGCCAAATCGTTAACAAGTTGCTCTTCACTCTGAATTCCACCAGTAACAAATACAACTTTCCTTAATTGAACAAGACCAGGTGAAGATAGATAGGTAACAAGAGCATCATCTCCAAGACCTACTCTTGATGTCTACAACTCGGGGGTAGTAAGAACAACAATACCATGTCCATTCTTCCCAAGTCCTCCTCTAGTATAGCCCAGTTTTCTCAGCAATCGAGACCCAATACTTGTAGTATGTTTTTCAAATCTAGGAGAAACATAACCATTAGTAGACGATAAAGCATGTGATGAGACAGAGACATCAACATTCTTACAAAATTTGGGCTACAATCAATAGGTGATCTTGGCAGCTTAACAACGACAGTCTTCATCTCAACATTTTGCAATCAACGAAATTTTTTCTCAAGGTCCTATCTGGAAACTAGTAATCCTTGAATTGTCTCATCATTCTCAGTCAGTTGCAACAATAAGGAGTTGTGATCTTCCTTCAAATCCTGATACTCATCAAACATCCTATCATTGTTTTCTTGCAGAGGAGCAGTTGTTGCACAAAGCTCATCAAGAGAGGCCTGTAAGTGAGTAGACTCATTAGTTAGTTGTACATTAGTCTCTTTCATCCTACATTTATGCTCCTTTAAGGCATCATTTTCTATTGATTTACTTTCACTTCCAAATTATCATTAAGGTCAACCTTTTCAACAAATTCATCTACAAGGTTTTGAAAGAAGGTTTCCATGGTGCTTTGTAGGATATTATCATTTTTGGATTTTTCAGTCAAGGTAGTCTGGAATAGGACGACTTCAGTCCGCAACTAATTCTTTAGTCCGACATTATCGATCTACAATAAGGAAACAGTAGACAACAATGAAGCGAGCTCTTTACAAAGTTGATCAATATCCTTCTTCTCATGTAATCCCTGCAATCTCTTACCCACCTTCAAGTAATCCAGATGTGAATGGAAAGCATCCTCTCTCTCTCTCTCTCTCTCTCTCTCTCTCTCCAAATAAAATCAGTTTTCTTAAGGATAGTGCATGAACAATGGTGCAGATAGGGTCGTGAACCAAGTAGCAGCAGTGGAAGTGCGGCCACCGAGGCCAATAAAATGTAGAGATCCGAATTTGAAACTATTGCAACCAAGCAAATAGCCAAGATTAAAAAAACAAGTTGACCAAGCAAGGGTGGAAGGATGGAAATCTGGCCATAATAAGCAGTAAAAGAATGCAATTGAGGATGGAATGACAACATCAGGGCCATGCAAGGTTCCTTCTCTATCACAAACAGAGCATAACTGCACTAACAACAAATATGCAAACGCAACACAAAAAGGTCTAGACAGATCTAAGCAAAAAATAAACTGTGAGAGGACTAGCCTACTTCCCAATTTGAAGAGCCACGAACATTGATCACTAGATAAAAACCAAGGAGCAGTGATCACAAAACTTTTAAGATGGCCAACAACACTAAATATCAAATAGCTTGATCTTGAATATTGATGACTTATGACTTATCGTCCACTCATAGAGGAGCCAATACTCAAGAAAATGGTGATGAAAAGAGTGGCAGAAAACCCATGCCATCACATTCTTCAGATCACATAGGTGTAGATTATGAGCAGATGTCTCAATCACCCACTTGATCTCCTAATTCTGTGACGTCGAGTGATTCGTTGGCTCGACAAATGATAAAGAGTCATGGATGAAATGGTCGTCCCATTGTACAAAGACAAACCATGGATGATGAATATTAAGGTTGGATGGAAGACACAATAGCCTACAACTCACAATAGTTGGCAACTTCTTCCAAAAACCTATGATAAAAACACAAGTTTGACTTATGATGCAACAAAATTTGGATGTCACGAAATCAATATCCAGGTTTCAGTCAATCTATGCTCAAGAGAGCTTGTGCTATAGCACCAGGCATATAATGGAATAGCAATGGTGGTTACTTCGTGGGCATGAGCGGTCCAAAAGATATCACTACTCCAACAGACTGGCAGTGACACCACAATTTGCAACTGACAAAAGTAACAAGTTATACAACTTGACGAGAACCCAACATTGTTCTCTTTTTTTGGGGTCAATTTTAGTAGCTATTTTTACCTCCATTTCAGAGAGTGTGTATACTGGTAGTACTATTTTTCATTTTGAGCCATTTTTTGCGATTTTGAAACTTCTTGGTCATAAGAAAACTATAAGTTTTATTTACAAGGGCATTGTTTCAAAGTTTACAAAAAATATACATTAGGTAGTAGTTATAATTCAAAAATACATACATTTTTTTTTTTTTTTTTAACATTTAGAAGCTAGATAAAATGAAAAATATATACATTTTGAAAGCTTTTTCTTTCAACTTTTCTCTTAAACAAGTCATTTTTTGGGGCAAATTTGTAAAAAATTGAGAAAATAAAGACATCTTAAACAAATTTTAATGTGTTTTCAAAGATTTTATGTATAAAAATGATATTATTTAACATTTTTTTCATAAAGTGATGATTCACATAAACTCAACAATATTACACAATATCTTATCAAAAATTTGTCAAATTTAACATTTTCCTGGACAAAATGAAACTAATCAAAAAATTATGCAGGTTGAAATCTTCATCGAAATTGACCTCAATATGCTCTTAATAAACTTTAAAACCATATTAATATATTGAAACACCATAATAAAATATTAAAACAAACAAATATAAAAATATATAATTTAAATTTAAAACATAATATCATAAAAAAAAAAATTTATAATATTTTTTTTAACATATACATAACTTAATATATATATATATAAATAAAATAACAAATAATATTACATATAATAAATAACATATAATACTACATTAAATCTATATATTTCATATAAGACAAATATATCATATAAGACAAAACAATATTAAAACTTAAAATCAAAATATATATATTAACACATATCACGTTCACAACAATGTTCAAAAAACAAAATCAAATTACAACACATTGCATTACTTATGTTTTGAAATTACATATATATTAACACATCACATTACTTATGTTTTGAAATTACATATATATTAAAACATCACATTACTTATGTTTCCTTACTTATATATACATCACATTATTTATGTTCAAATAACACATATTACATTACGTATGTTTTGAAATTATATATATTAACACATCACATTACTTATGTTTCCTTACTTATATATATCACATTACTTATGCTCAAATAACACATATTATATTATATTATATTATATGTTATATGTACAATAAAATAACACATTAATTATAATGTTTTTGTTCAAGTGATGTGGTAATAGGTTAGGGATGGGTGGGTGGTTCTCGGAATCCGTCGCCCTCCAAGTGGTGGTGCCATTATTTAGGGGCGCGGCTATTCCGACCCACCCCACCCCACCCCCACGCCATGGCGCTAAAATTGCTCAACCCATTATTAGCCCATTACCACATAACTTGACTAAAAACATTATAAGTAATGTGTTATATAATATATAATATATATTATTTTATTTTATATATATATATATATATATTATTGTTTTGCTTTATATATATTTTTTTATGTTTTGTTTTTTTTATTTGTTTTATTATATTGTTTTGTTGTTTTAATTTTTAATTTTTATTTTTTTAAATAATCTATTTTTTTAGTTTAATTGTATTTTAATATGTTTTTTTTTATTATTTTATTATTTCATTTGTTTTTTTGTTATTAAATTGTTTTTAATGTGTTTTATGTTTTTTTCTTATGTTTGTATTTTTTTTAGGAGTTTTGGTTGAGCAATGTAGTTTATTGTTAGGGTTACAAATTGAAACAAGGTATAATTTTAACTTTCTCTTCTAAACAAAGTGATTTTTGGAGCATTACTTTTGATTAAGGAGTTGATTTAGGGTTTTGATTGCAACAATATAGGTAGGAGTTTTTAAAAAGTTGTAATTTTATCAATGGAAAAAAAAGTGCTACAGGTAGCACCACTTTTCAAATTAATGATAGTTTTTGTTGTTTTTAATAAAAAATATAAGTTTTTGTGGATAGAATCTATAAATATCTCCTCATGTTCCTCATGTTGTATAACAACATGATAACTTGTTAAGTGAGTTATGTCTCCAGGACCAGATGGACTCGTAGAACCTGCTGGATTAAAATCTCCCACGATCACAATGATCTGATGAAACAAAAGGCCAATCCACTGAAGGAATGGTTCGAAAACGCTGGAATTTAGGGTTTTTAATAACCCTTGCCGTCTTCTCCCTTCTTATGTTCAATAGTATTAATGATGTAGACCCATGGATCAAGTCTCTGCAACGTCAACACAGTGGCCCACCCAATCCGCTCATTCGGTTGCTTCAACAGCTGCCAACAATAGCAGCAGGACCACCGCTCATTCGGTTGCTTCAACAGCTGCCAACAATAGCAGCAGGACCACCCACATGAGAAATTACGGCTTCTAACCTAAACAGGCTCGTGAGAGAAAAGGCCAAGGTAAAACATTTAACGTGCAACAATAGCAAATTAAAAATAGTGATCCACCATAGGAGAGACTCGGATCATATTTGGAGATCGCAGATCTGATTGTGAAAGCCACAATCTACTCTAAAACATAGGAAGCAGCTGATTAAAATCTACATCTTAAATGTCAAAACCAAAGCAGTGAGACAACTGGAATTTTCTGGCTTACCCACAAAACTACAGGGCAGGTATCACAGTCCCTCTTGTGAGATTTATGGTTGTATTAAAGCTCTGATACTATGAAGAGAAAACACTCTATTTATCTTTAAAAAAAAACATGAAAATTTTCCATTTATAGTAATAAAGAAAGTATATTAATAAATTTTCTAAATGAGCTTACAACTCACACTGATTAAGTTACAACCTAACTTTCTTGAACTAACTCCTCTCCTTTATGCGGGATACTGACGGGGCCAACAAAGAGGCATCGGCTACCACTATCTAAATGATTGAAGATTTGAACCAAACAAGAGAAACATCAAGTGCGACCTGAAGAAGAGCTGGGATCTGCCAAATACATTGGTGCAGTGAATAATGGACACTACCACATAATTCGATTATGTAGAGATTCAGGGACCTTGTGCAAGCACCAATAAACTGAATCACGTTCTTATGCAAATTCATGAGCACTAGACTATGTACTATCAGATATACCATGCCGATATGCAAAAGAGTTATGTTAAAAAGCAAAACGTTAAAATTAAACCTAGGGTTTAGAATCTATGATACGCGAAACTCTCTGAGTTGAGAATAGGATGTCCAGGAGACACCATGCTATCAAAGTAATATTCAATGAGCAGAAAGAGTTATAGTGTTGAGTTAGAGCAATAGTGGATGAGTGGTGTGAGGAAGGTGCTGCAGCCTAAGTGGATGTATTACGTAACAGTAACCTAGTCATACTCTCAAGTGTTATTTGATCATCGTTTGCATTTGAAAAGTGGACAAATCTAGTGGCGAATGGAAAAAAGAATGAACAAGTGTGCCACGCTAGTTGCAACTTGCCATAACCAACATTGGAGTTGTAATGTTTGCGGCCAATGAACAAGTGTGACACGCTAGTTGCAACTTGCCATAAACAACACACAACCAACATTGGAGTTGTAATGTTTGCGGTCACAAGTGGGATTTGTTTTGTTCTTCTCACAAACATGCAACATCGCATCCATGCTCATCTTGTGGAGGCCAGTGTCCAAGCAAAGGGTCGAGTGTTGATATAGTTTCCACCTTTCGAACCCTAGACTCAGAATGCTGGCGTGGATGTGAAGGCAGAACAGATCCATGGGAGAGATCGAAGGATTCTTCTTAGCTATAGTATAATCAGTGTAACTGTGAGCGAGGAGGTAGAGGGACCTGTATGGATATGAGTATCTAGTGTTGATATAATTGCTACTTATTTACCTAAAAAATGACAAAACCCTTGTTCTTATTATAACTCAATAAACTCTTTTATATCACTGCATTACTTCACAAATAAGATATAAATACATATAGGATTTTCTACAAAGATTCCATTAGAATAATTCCTAAAAGTTCTTTAGGAAGATTTAGGTAAAGAAATGTCTAAATATAATCAAACTGTGAATAGAAGAGTTAGTTAATTTTTTTTAATAAGAAATTAAATAGATTTCAAGCTATTTAATAAAGTGTTTATCAATATGCTTGCTCTTGCAGCTCTTTTGATGAAAGACATGTTTATTTACAATGAGCTTCTTTTTTTATGCCAGTGAAATCACATGTGAATTAAGATGAAAGACATTAGTTATGGAATAAAATATACCATCTCATGTTGTTTGAGCAATATATCTAGGGATTCTATGTCAACTTGCAAATGATGAGTATTTTGGTGATTCCATCAACTTGGAAATCAAACTGAAAGATTCAAAATCATTATGAGTATATGTAACCAAGTCACTAGTTATAAAATAGAATATACCGGATCATGTTGTTTTAGCAATATATCTAGGGATTCTCTTCCTAACTTGCTTGAATCTTTTGGTGACTCCATGAACCTGAAAAATCAAATGATTGCATGTACATTATAAGTGGTATGGTGGCCAAGCTCTTGAACAAACTATGGTATGGTGGCCAATCTCTTGAACAAACTAGAATCAACATTGGATTCATTGTCTTTTTTGTGATATTTTGTCCCTATTGCAACTTGTATTGCGAATAAAGTTGATGTGGGTTTACACATGTCATCTTAGTTCCATTGAGGACATCCTTAGCATACTTTATTTTATTCACAAAAATTATTGAATATGATTGGACAATTTCAATACCAAGGAAGTATCTCATTAACCAAAAATCAATCATTTCAAATGTTTGTTTCATGGTTGATTTAAACTTCTCTAATGTTATGCACAACTTTTTATCAACATACAAAAAAACAATCAACATTTAACATGGTTCATTCACCTTTGTATATAGAATGGGATCACTATAGCATATTCTAAATCCATTATTAATCAAATAAGAATCAATTATGATGTACCAAGCTCTTAGATCTTCACTTACCATCTATTCTAGGGCTAAGATAGACTTAACACTCTTAGGGATAAGACAAACTTAACAATGTCTAACCTTGCAATTGGTGGAAAGGTCCCACCATAGTCTACTTTAGGCTTGTCCTTTAAACTTCTTATCTTTCTATATTTTAAAGAAGTATAGTAGGGTGAAATTCATTAGTATAAAGAGGACTAGAAGTGGAATGAATAGCTAGACTAAATGAGTCACAACCTAATTCCTTGGAGTCCTTGTTGAAGTACCCTTAGATAGTGATTGGACTTGTGAACTTTGTTGTCCACCTTGTGCAATATGTTCCTCTACTTCTTCTTTTTCTTGAGGTATAGCTTCTCCAATGGTTATGGTCATGTCTATACTTTTGTATCATGCTTCTTCATCTTTGAGTTCTACATCTCTATTGATAATGACTTCTGCCATGACTAGATTATACAACTTGTAAGCCTTAGACTATTCATTGTACCCCCCCAAAAAAAATCATTTTAACATTTTTCATCTAAAACACATGAGCATATTCCACATGTCACATACCCCAATTTTATTAAAATAATGTAATTATTTTTAATATTCCTGAGAACATTATGTTAAATTTAATGCTAAGTAGGAATGGATGACTCAGCAGAGTCTCCAGAAATGGAATGTAAATTCTGAATAATTATTATTAATAAATAAATTATGGAGACAACAGCATGGGAGAGCTGTTAAAAGAGGTTACTGGTCTAACTGGTGGATGGAATTAGGTGGAGGGACAAAAGACAAGTGGCAGCATCCTCAAACACTTCCTGAGTTGCAGGTGGCAACTTCCCTATATTTGGGGGTCATGATTCCCCAAGAAAGTGGAATCTGAGCAGGTGGCTCATTAATGACAGTTAGCCCAACTAAGACCTAGGCAATCTTTTAAATACTACTCAATGAACTGAGCTGGGGGTTCAGCATTTGTTCTAGAGGGAGAATACATTCAGGTGAATGCTATTCAGGAGTCCCATTGAGGAAGTGGGAAAACAGTAAGGAAGTGTTTTTGAGCAGGAAGTTGCAGTAACTTGGTTCCAGTATAGCTGTTTTGGCTGAGGGAATTATTGGCCGTACTTAGATTCCAGCCAGTTAGACCAGAGCAAGCTCGAGGGTCCTGAGAAGTGCTGTTTGGGCACTCTCCAGGAATTGGTAGGGAGGAACAGTCTCCCATTGCTGTTATTGTCTACCATCTACAGGTTCTGCCACTCTTCCTGTTGTTGGTTTATTTAATTTTCCTATGAGATAGACTAGTACAACTACTGTTTGATGGTATTCAACTTCAGTAAATCATTTTCTGTATATTCCTTTGGTATAAATTTCAGAATGCAGATGTTGTAGAAACTTCCTATTTTTATTTATATAAAGTATTTATCTTATACAGAATCTAATTGTTACAGCTACAGTTAACAAATACCATGTTTATGCACCGGCTAGAATTGCTGTTAATAGTTTAAATAACAGACAGAATTATTAGACGATAGATAAATCAGAATTAGAGCTATTAAACAATCATAAGAACAAATCTAGACAAACCTTAGTGTTTACCTTGAGAAATTTCCTACTAGAATAAACTATCTGTATATATAAATGTATTGTATATTTTAGTAAACTTTAAGTTACAGGTTTTTCCTATATCGATTTAACAGATAAACAAAGCTCATCTCATTGTATATTATTTATACTCAGAACATGTTGGCAGTTATCGACTAACTAAAGAAGTGACTGTAACAATATTTTATTGTTACAAGCCTTCACATAATCTTAAAATCTTCTACACAGTAGGCAAGTACAAGCATATAGAAACTGTAGATTATTATTATTTTCTTTCTAGTATCAGAACACAGTAGCCATGTCAATATAATAGAAATAACAGAGTTGTTTTTAAACAATACAAACATATTAATACAACAGAGAAACTGTCGACTAACACAGTCAATCAATGGCTGTTACCACCATCTTAAATTATACACAGTAATTTTAATTACTCAGAATAAATGTCTCCCTTATTTCCAAAACCATACACGGCCGTAGCCTTCCATTATTCCTTTCGACAGACTGAAAAACAAATGAAAGGAATGCCTTATATGGCAGCCATAACTTACAGTATCTTTATACTTAGTTCTAAGTATATTTTATTCTACATACAGTTTCATTTAACAACAATACAAGAAACAAAATAAATAATATTATAATTCAATCCCAGTCGCCATCGAGTAACAATACCATACTGATGCTTTGAACATAAAACAAACACCCCAAATCTGCCAGAATAACCCCAAGTTTTCAATTATTACAGTCACAGTCGAGGAACAGTCATCATCTCTCATTTAACTTTTCAAATTGAAGAAAACACATAGAGACAGGTTAGGGTTTCATTTATAAACCGAGTTATCCTCCATTACAGGTACCGAAGTACCCTTTTTATCTTCATTTTCAAATACATTCTATATTTTTAACAAAACATGAAAACGAAACACGGTCATAACAGACCCAATAATATATATTAAAAATATAAAATCTTATACAGCGAGGTTTAAATCCTATGCTTAGCCATTATAGAAACCATAGCCGAAACCCTGGCCTCATATGGGCGTGGCCGTGAATGGCTCTTCATACAGTTAACAGGGTTTCAAAACCCATTTCATTTCAAACCAAAACAACTCCATACATATGACTGCAACTATGAATTGCAAGTTGTCAAACGACTTCACTATACAGGAGTTTTCCTCCTTGACACAACCCTAGCCACAAAACCAGCAAAGGAAGAGACAGCCGTGGATAACCAGGCTTACCCGGAGGAGCCTGCGTGAATGATAAAGCCATGTACACCTTCAAGAGCCGCGTGACCTGCACATTGACGAATGCCGAGGATTTTAGTCACCATATTAAGTGCAGAGAATAGAAACAAAAACGTAAATCTAATGAATGATTATAAAACTTAAAAAAACTGTAAAATGTGGTGCATCTTACCGAGACATGGAGGAAAGTAACAGTGGACAACCGGTAGCCACAGGATGAATAAATATAGAAACCCCATCATCTTCGTCAGATAGGTAAATAAACAAAACCTACATAACATTCCTTGACAGCTGAGACAAGGTAATAGTTCCCGACGAAACCCTCACGCTGGCATGGAACCAGACTTGAAGCACACCCAAAACCCAAATGCATCACCTCTCACATAACTTAAAGACAGTAGCAAAACCCTGTCTCCTATCCACACCAGCGAAGTGAAGAACTGTAAGTAGCTGGTTTTAAACAATGACGGAGCAACGAGACCACAAAATAAGGAAACCGTAGCCAAATCTATCAACAGAGCCGAGGAGGTATTCTACTTCAGAATGAAACCCACGAGACCAGACCCCAACACGTTGCACTCAGTTACAGTGCTCTCATTACAAAAACTCAGACAGGGAGGGTTTCATTCTCAGGATCCGAGCCCGAAGGCAAATACAACAACCTGGTAGGGTTTCGATCAACATTTTATATATTGCCAACCGCATGGAGGAGAATCAACCACGTAACCCCCAAATATATCAACGTAGTATGGGTCAAGACTATATAGTTCAAACTGCAACCCAAATCATTGCACATCGAATCCAAAATCATTACATAAGTAAGTCAAATGTAAAAGACAACATATGATATACAATCATTTTAGCATATAGTGTATGCTTGCAATCGAACCTGCATGGAATACCAAGGTACGTGCTATGTATAATCCCTACAACCATATAAAGGAGGTATGGTCAACTTCAACCATAAAGTTTTCGTGACCAAGTATGATGAATATAACCTATACACTATAGGTATTATAAAGCTTGCCATCGTATGGGGACAACATGATGTGGCAAAAACATTAGGTTACATGATATTTATATATTAAAATCAATCCTAGATTTATGCCATGAGCATAATACATTCCATGATTATGTAAGCAGTAATGTAGTCAACCTCAAATGAAAATACCGTGTTACTTAACACCTGGAAATGTTACCATATCTATTTGACAATTATACACAATTGCTATCATACACACTCATCGTGTTTGCTACCAATACTATTGTAACAGTAAACAATTTTTGAATAATAAATCTCTATTATTAAGATGATTGAAATAGAGTTTCATCTACAGGTTCACATCGTGAAGGTAGTTAAAATCCATGCACAGTCATGTAACAGAATATAAACTTTAAAGTAGACATTGAACATTGCAGTATAGTCGAATATAAGGGAATAATGCTAGAGGCGTCACCCTTTCACTTACGATTATTATTACGTGAACAAAACAGTAAATCATAGGTATTAAAATGACAACAAGTCACTTGGTGCTATGTCGCCTTACGTAGATGATAATTTATGATACAAACTATTGTTCCATTGATAAGTTACAGCAGTAACATAGCATAATATTCATAAAACAATAATTATAACTGGACTGTGTAATCTATTGCAGAACATGGTGATACTATCTGCATAAGAAATATCATGACGATCTTTTAAGTTTTAAGTACAGGGAATATTGATGCTCACCAAGTTCAACCAACGGTGATCCTTACTTCACTGGCGTACCTGAGAAACAAAAGACGACATATGCATTAGCTCGTAAGCTAAGTAAGCCAGTCAACTACGACTAGCTCTTCCCTTGCGGCTCAAAACAAAACAGTCATAAATTACAATCACCAAAATCAAAGTTTTTAATAAGACAGAGTCTTTCAACAGATTATGTATGTTATTTAATTTAAAACAAATCAGAAAAACTACCTAGTTAACATTTATTGTTGTGAATAAAATTTTTAAAAAATTTTCAGAAATTTCGGGTTCTGACATGTGGTATCAGAGCTCAGTTTCAGACACTAGGCCTGGATGTGACTCCACTAAACTTCCGCAAACAACGATCATAAAAGAAGATTTTGTTTTATTTATAAAATACTAACATATATTTCGGTTTCATTTACAGAACAGAAAAATTCTCTTTTCTGAATTTTACAGACAGATATGGAAAAACTGGGAGAATATACTGAGGAGGAATCTCCCAAAGCTGTGACAAGACAGATGTCAAAAGAACTGGAGACAGAAGGAGAAATTGCTCACACCACTGAACTGATGCAGACTATAAGAGGATTAAAGACAGAAATGGAAACAGTTAAGAAGGATAATGAAAGAATTCTAAAGACTCAGGAACAGCTAAATCAGCTATTGATGGAAAAATTTCAGACTAACGGAAGGAGCAAACCCGCTGACTCAGAAGAAGTTAGTCATCCAAGAGGGTCAAAAAGGACAAAACCAACTAAATCTGACAGCAGTTCCTCATCTGAAGAAAGAAAGGGACAACCCAGTTATCACACTAGCAGTGACAGCAGTGAAGCTGAGATGCACAACCGAAGGAAAAAGTACAGGCCTTATGAGGAGATTTCCGGGGAGTTTAAAAAGATAAAGCCCCCAACTTTCAATGGAGAAGCTGAAACTGGAGAAGAGGCAGAATCCTGGTTATCCGGGATGAGAAAATATTTTCAGATCTATAACTACTCAAATCAGCTAAAGGCAAGAATGGCCATCTACAACCTCTCGGGAAAGGCGGATATATGGTGGCAAGACCTGAAAAGGGTCAAAGGGATCAAAGAAAGAGAAGTTAATTGGAGTACCTTTAAAAGGTATTTCAAGAAGAAATTCCTGTCCGAGCAGTATTATGAAGAAAGGGCTAAGGAATTTTATGAACTAAAACTCGGATCTGTGACGATGAAGGACTTAAACAGTAAATTTTTAAGTCTGTTGCGTTATGTACCGTATTTTGTCGAAGAGAAACCAAAAATACAGCGGTTTCTTAGTTGCCTGCCCTATCATATCAAGGACAGAATTGAATATGACAACCCCAAAACACTGGAAGAAGCTATGCGCAAGGCAAATTTCTGTTACGAACAGAATAAAAAGAAAGAGGGGATAGCCAGCTGGAAAGCCAAAAAGAACAGCAATCTGATCGAGTATAAGAAAAAGGAATTTGTTCCCCATAAAAGTTTCAAGAATGGCAAAAACGGGAACCACTTTAACAGTAAAAGTTTCCAAGGAAACAAAAATGGAGCTGTCAGCCATTCAAACAATTACAAAAACAGCAAAGAGACTCCTAATAACCATGGAAACTACACCAAAAATTTTGAGCGAAAAGAACCTGTCAAGTGCTGGGAGTGTAATGGGCCACATTATGCTTCAGTCTGCCCAAACAGAAAGAAACAAGTCAGCAATATTCATACTGTTCAAGACGAAATGACGGTAGGAGATTTTGCCGGAACTATGCCCAGAATAAATGCAGCGTTGGAAAATCGTCAGGCTGACTATCAAACTTCCATGGTGGAAGTAGGAGGTATGATTAACAAAACCCCAGTTACTATATTAATAGATCCAGGTGCTAGTCTTAGTTATATTTCACCTCAACTGGTAGAAAAATGTAATTTGACTGTTGAAAGGTTTGATAATTCTTGGTCTGTACAATTAGCTACTGGGGCTAAGAAGAAAGTAAACTGCTATGTAAAAGAATGCATCTTAAACATGACTGATTTTAGAACTACAGTTAAACTGAACATCTTACCACTTGGCTCTTATGACATACTTATCGGAATGGACTGGTTGGAACAACATAGGGTCGTTTTAAACTGTTTTGACAAAACTTTTAGATGTATAAACAGTAGTGGACAGCCAGTAACTGTTAGAGGTATCCCTAGGAAAACAGTAGTTAGGCAGATTTCTGCCTTACAACTTAAAAGAGCAGTCAGGAAAGGGTGCAAGACCTATGCTGTAACCATTACAGACGAGACCGATAAATCTGAGAACAACCAGAAAACAGTAGAGAACATTCCTGTCGTCAATGAATTTATTGACGTTTTTCCTGAGGAAATCCCAGAATTGCCTCCCAAGAGAGAGCTTGACTTTACCATTGAGCTGGTACCAGGTGCTGTTCCTAATTCAAAAGCCCCGTATCGTATGAATATTTTGGAGCTTAACGAGTTGAAAACTCAGTTGAAGGAGTTAATAGATAAGAACTATATCCGACCCAGCGTATCCCCTTGGGGAGCACCAGTAATTTTCGTTAAAAAGAAGGACGGAACTATGCGACTTTGCATAGATTATCGTCAACTAAACAAGATGACGGTCAAAAACAGGTATCCGTTACCTCGTATTGATGATCTGTTTGATCAACTACGTGGCGCTACGGTATTCTCTAAGATCGATCTGAGATCGGGTTATCATCAGGTAAGAATTAAAGAAGAAGACATTTTCAAAACAGCCTTTAGAACAAGATACGGACATTACGAATTTGTCGTAATGCCCTTTGGACTTACGAATGCCCCAGCTGTTTTCATGTGCTTAATGAACAACATAATGCACAAGTACTTAGATAAATTTGTTGTTGTATTTATCGACGACATTTTAGTCTATTCTAAGAGCGAGGAGGAGCATAAGGAACACTTACGTATCGTTTTACAAGAACTGAGAGAACAACAACTTTTTGCGAAATTTAGTAAATGTGACTTCTTCAAAGATGAAATCCAGTACTTAGGACATGTAGTCACTAAGGAAGGGATTTCAGTAGATCCCGAAAAGATTCGGGCGATTGAAGAATGGCCAGTACCTAAAGATGTGACGGACGTTAGATCTTTCATGGGAATTACCGGTTACTACCGGAGGTTTATTGAAGGATTTTCAAAAATAGCCAATCCAATCACTTCTTTGCAGAAGAAAGGTAAGAAGTTTGATTGGAATGCGAAATGTGAAGAAAGTTTCAAGAAACTTAAGACCTTATTGACAACTGCACCTATTCTTAGAATAGAGGACCCAAATAAAGACTTCATAGTTTGCACCGACGCTTGTAATGATGGTTTAGGCGGAGTGCTGACTCAAGAAGGACATGTCATTGCCTACGAATCTAGGAAGCTGAAAATCCATGAAAAGAATTATGCCACTTATGACCTAGAATTAGCTGCTGTAATTCATGCTTTAAAGATGTGGCGACATCACCTTATAGGCAGAAAATTTACCTTACTAACAGATAATAAAGGTCTGAAATACCTTTTAGACCAGCCAAATTTAAATGCAAGACAAGCCAGGTGGCTGGCATTCCTAAGTGAGTACGATTTTGAAATCCAACACATAAAAGGGAAGGAAAATAAGGTGGCTGATGCCTTGAGCAGGAATGCAAAACTAAATTTTATATCAGCTAGCAGCACTTATACCTCTGATTTAAATGAACAGCTGGCTGAAGGGATAAAATTAGATGAAAATTATCAACACTTACAAATTACAGCCAAAGAACAGCCCACAGAAAGTTTGATAAAAGGGTATAGTTTAAACGAAAACAGATTTTTGCTGTTTAAGGACAGGCTGTATATCCCTAATGCACCTACAGTTAAGCTGTTAATTTTAGACGAAATACATAAAACCCCTTACTCCGGGCATCCTGGCTATCAAAAGACTATCACTATGCTGAGAAAAGAATATTTTTGGCCTAACATGAAATCTGAAACGGCTGAATATTTAGCTAAGTGTTTGGACTGCCAACAAGTAAAAACAGAACATCAACATCCAGCTGGATTGCTGCAACCTTTACCTATTCCTAGCTGGAAATGGGAAATAATCAGCCTGGATTTCATTACAGGTTTACCCAAAAACCAACATCAGAATGATTCAATTATGGTAGTGGTAGACAAATTAAGTAAATCAGCACATTTTATTCCTGTTAAAACCACATACAAGGCTGCAAACATAGCAGATATCTTTCTAAAACAGATTTTTCGGTTACACGGTATTCCAAAAGTCATTATATCAGACAGGGATCCTAAATTCACAGGAAATTTTTGGAGATCCTTGTTCAAAGGATTAAACACCACTTTGAATTTCAGCACCTCTTTCCATCCTCAGACGGACGGACAAACAGAACGAGTTAATCAAATATTAGAAGATCTGTTAAGGATGTATGTTAAAGATCAACCAGGTAAGTGGGAGGATTATTTACACTTAGCTGAATTTGCATACAATAACAGCTATCAATCATCAGCTAAGTTTAGTCCTTTTGAGGTTTTGTATGGACGAAAATGCAACACTCCTATCTCTTGGAGTAATCCAGTAGATAGATTAGTGTTAGGACCTGATTTATTGAAAGAAATGGAACAGATTGTGAAACAAGTGCAGGGAAACTTGAAGATTGCCCAGGATCGGCAAAAGAGTCAAGCAGACTTGAAAAGAACTCCTAAAGAGTTCCAGGTAGGTGAACATGTGTTCATCAAGGTAAGACCAAAGAAAAGCTCCCTAAGATTAGGAAGTTGTGCAAAATTAGCACCACGTTACTGTGGTCCATTTGAAATTTTAGCTAGAATTGGTCAAGTTGCTTATCAGTTAGCATTACCGCCAAATTTAAAAGTACACAATGTTTTTCATATCTCTGTTTTGAAAAAGTATGTTCATGATGCTACTCATGTTATTGATTGGAACATTGTACAGGTAGAACCAGAAGGGGAAGTTCTGGTAGAACCGGATTGTATCCTCGGGAGGAGGGAAATTACTCTACGGAACTGGATAATTGGACAAGTGAAGGTGCAATGGAAGCACCTTAGTCCTGAAGAATCTACCTGGGAGCTGGAAAGTAAGATGCGGGAAGCATATCCCCATCTATTCCAGCAGGTAGCTGAAGAAGAAGAATAAGTAACATCGAGGACGATGTTACATTTTAAGGGGGTGTGTATGTCACATACCCCAATTTTATTAAAATAATGTAATTATTTTTAATATTCCTGAGAACATTATGTTAAATTTAATGCTAAGTAGGAATGGATGACTCAGCAGAGTCTCCAGAAATGGAATGTAAATTCTGAATAATTATTATTAATAAATAAATTATGGAGACAACAGCATGGGAGAGCTGTTAAAAGAGGTTACTGGTCTAACTGGTGGATGGAATTAGGTGGAGGGACAAAAGACAAGTGGCAGCATCCTCAAACACTTCCTGAGTTGCAGGTGGCAACTTCCCTATATTTGGGGGTCATGATTCCCCAAGAAAGTGGAATCTGAGCAGGTGGCTCATTAATGACAGTTAGCCCAACTAAGACCTAGGCAATCTTTTAAATACTACTCAATGAACTGAGCTGGGGGTTCAGCATTTGTTCTAGAGGGAGAATACATTCAGGTGAATGCTATTCAGGAGTCCCATTGAGGAAGTGGGAAAACAGTAAGGAAGTGTTTTTGAGCAGGAAGTTGCAGTAACTTGGTTCCAGTATAGCTGTTTTGGCTGAGGGAATTATTGGCCGTACTTAGATTCCAGCCAGTTAGACCAGAGCAAGCTCGGGGGTCCTGAGAAGTGCTGTCTGGGCACTCTCCAGGAATTGGTAGGGAGGAACAGTCTCCCATTGCTGTTATTGTCTACCATCTACAGGTTCTGCCACTCTTCCTGTTGTTGGTTTATTTAATTTTCCTATGAGATAGACTAGTACAACTACTGTTTGATGGTATTCAACTTCAGTAAATCATTTTCTGTATATTCCTTTGGTATAAATTTCAGAATGCAGATGTTGTAGAAACTTCCTATTTTTATTTATATAAAGTATTTATCTTATACAGAATCTAATTGTTACAGCTACAGTTAACAAATACCATGTTTATGCACCGGCTAGAATTGCTGTTAATAGTTTAAATTAAAAGACAGAATTATTAGACGATAGATAAATCAGAATTAGAGCTATTAAACAATCATAAGAACAAATCTAGACAAACCTTAGTGTTTACCTTGAGAAATTTCCTACTAGAATAAACTATCTGTATATATAAATGTATTGTATATTTTAGTAAACTTTAAGTTACAGGTTTTTCCTATATCGATTTAACAGATAAACAAAGCTCATCTCATTGTATATTATTTATACTCAGAACATGTTGGCAGTTATCGACTAACTAAAGAAGTGACTGTAACAATATTTTATTGTTACAAGCCTTCACATAATCTTAAAATCTTCTACACAGTAGGCAAGTACAAGCATATAGAAACTGTAGATTATTATTATTTTCTTTCTAGTATCAGAACACAGTAGCCATGTCAATATAATAGAAATAACAGAGTTGTTTTTAAACAATACAAACATATTAATACAACAGAGAAACTGTCGACTAACACAGTCAATCAATGGCTGTTACCACCATCTTAAATTATACACAGTAATTTTAATTACTCAGAATAAATGTCTCCCTTATTTCCAAAACCATACACGGCCGTAGCCTTCCATTATTCCTTTCGACAGACTGAAAAACAAATGAAAGGAATGCCTTATATGGCAGCCATAACTTACAGTATCTTTATACTTAGTTCTAAGTATATTTTATTCTACATACAGTTTCATTTAACAACAATACAAGAAACAAAATAAATAATATTATAATTCAATCCCAGTCGCCATCGAGTAACAATACCATACTGATGCTTTGAACATAAAACAAACACCCCAAATCTGCCAGAATAACCCCAAGTTTTCAATTATTACAGTCACAGTCGAGGAACAGTCATCATCTCTCATTTAACTTTTCAAATTGAAGAAAACACATAGAGACAGGTTAGGGTTTCATTTATAAACCGAGTTATCCTCCATTACAGGTACCGAAGTACCCTTTTTATCTTCATTTTCAAATACATTCTATATTTTTAACAAAACATGAAAACGAAACACGGTCATAACAGACCCAATAATATATATTAAAAATATAAAATCTTATACAGCGAGGTTTAAATCCTATGCTTAGCCATTATAGAAACCATAGCCGAAACCCTGGCCTCATATGGGCGTGGCCATGAATGGCTCTTCATACAGTTAACAGGGTTTCAAAACCCCTTTCATTTCAAACCAAAACAACTCCATACATATGACTGCAACTATGAATTGCAAGTTGTCAAACGACTTCACTATACAGGAGTTTTCCTCCTTGACACAACCCTAGCCACAAAACCAGCAAAGGAAGAGACAGCCGTGGATAACCAGGCTTACCCGGAGGAGCCTGCGTGAATGATAAAGCCATGTACACCTTCAAGAGCCGCGTGACCTGCACATTGACGAATGCCGAGGATTTTAGTCACCATATTAAGTGCAGAGAATAGAAACAAAAACGTAAATCTAATGAATGATTATAAAACTTAAAAAAACTGTAAAATGTGGTGCATCTTACAGAGACATGGAGGAAAGTAACAGTGGACAACCGGTAGCCACAGGCTGAATAAATATAGAAACCCCATCATCTTCGTCAGATAGGTAAATAAACAAAACCTACATAACATTCCTTGACAGCTGAGACAAGGTAATAGTTCCCGACGAAACCCTCACGCTGGCATGGAACCAGACTTGAAGCACACCCAAAACCCAAATGCATCACCTCTCACATAACTTAAAGACAGTAGCAAAACCCTGTCTCCTATCCACACCAGCGAAGTGAAGAACTGTAAGTAGCTGGTTTTAAACAATGACGGAGCAACGAGACCACAAAATAAGGAAACCGTAGCCAAATCTATCAACAGAGCCGAGGAGGTATTCTACTTCAGAATGAAACCCACGAGACCAGACCCCAACACGTTGCACTCAGTTACAGTGCTCTCATTACAAAAACTCAGACAGGGAGGGTTTCATTCTCAGGACCCGAGCCCGAAGGCAAATACAAAAACCTGGTAGGGTTTCGATCAACATTTTATATATTGCCAACCGCATGGAGGAGAATCAACCACGTAACCCCCAAATATATCAACGTAGTATGGGTCGAGACTATATAGTTCAAACTGCAACCCAAATCATTGCACATCGAATCCAAAATCATTACATAAGTAAGTCAAATGTAAAAGACAACATATGATATACAATCATTTTAGCATATAGTGTATGCTTGCAATCGAACCTGCATGGAATACCAAGGTACGTGCTATGTATAATCCCTACAACCATATAAAGGAGGTATGGTCAACTTCAACCATAAAGTTTTCGTGACCAAGTATGATGAATATAACCTATACACTATAGGTATTATAAAGCTTGCCATCGTATGGGGACAACATGATGTGGCAAAAACATTAGGTTACATGATATTTATATATTAAAATCAATCCTAGATTTATGCCATGAGCATAATACATTCCATGATTATGTAAGCAGTAATGTAGTCAACCTCAAATGAAAATACCGTGTTACTTAACACCTGGAAATGTTACCATATCTATTTGACAATTATACACAATTGCTATCATACACACTCATCGTGTTTGCTACCAATACTATTGTAACAGTAAACAATTTTTGAATAATAAATCTCTATTATTAAGATGATTGAAATAGAGTTTCATCTACAGGTTCACATCGTGAAGGTAGTTAAAATCCATGCACAGTCATGTAACAGAATATAAACTTTAAAGTAGACATTGAACATTGCAGTATAGTCGAATATAAGGGAATAATGCTAGAGGCGTCACCCTTTCACTTACGATTATTATTACGTGAACAAAACAGTAAATCATAGGTATTAAAATGACAACAAGTCACTTGGTGCTATGTCGCCTTACGTAGATGATAATTTATGATACAAACTATTGTTCCATTGATAAGTTACAGCAGTAACATAGCATAATATTCATAAAACAATAATTATAACTGGACTGTGTAATCTATTGCAGAACATGGTGATACTATCTGCATAAGAAATATCATGACGATCTTTTAAGTTTTAAGTACAGGGAATATTGATGCTCACCAAGTTCAACCAACGGTGATCCTTACTTCACTGGCGTACCTGAGAAACAAAAGACGACATATGCATTAGCTCGTAAGCTAAGTAAGCCAGTCAACTACGACTAGCTCTTCCCTTGCGGCTCAAAACAAAACAGTCATAAATTACAATCACCAAAATCAAAGTTTTTAATAAGACAGAGTCTTTCAACAGATTATGTATGTTATTTAATTTAAAACAAATCAGAAAAACTACCTAGTTAACATTTATTGTTGTGAATAAAATTTTTAAAAAATTTTCAGAAATTTCGGGTTCTGACATGTGGTATCAGAGCTCAGTTTCAGACACTAGGCCTGGATGTGACTCCACTAAACTTCCGCAAACAACGATCATAAAAGAAGATTTTGTTTTATTTATAAAATACTAACATATATTTCGGTTTCATTTACAGAACAGAAAAATTCTCTTTTCTGAATTTTACAGACAGATATGGAAAAACTGGGAGAATATACTGAGGAGGAATCTCCCAAAGCTGTGACAAGACAGATGTCAAAAGAACTGGAGACAGAAGGAGAAATTGCTCACACCACTGAACTGATGCAGACTATAAGAGGATTAAAGACAGAAATGGAAACAGTTAAGAAGGATAATGAAAGAATTCTAAAGACTCAGGAACAGCTAAATCAGCTATTGATGGAAAAATTTCAGACTGACGGAAGGAGCAAACCCGCTGACTCAGAAGAAGTTAGTCATCCAAGAGGGTCAAAAAGGACAAAACCAACTAAATCTGACAGCAGTTCCTCATCTGAAGAAAGAAAGGGACAACCCAGTTATCACACTAGCAGTGACAGCAGTGAAGCTGAGATGCACAACCGAAGGAAAAAGTACAGGCCTTATGAGGAGATTTCCGGGGAGTTTAAAAAGATAAAGCCCCCAACTTTCAATGGAGAAGCTGAAACTGGAGAAGAGGCAGAATCCTGGTTATCCGGGATGAGAAAATATTTTCAGATCTATAACTACTCAAATCAGCTAAAGGCAAGAATGGCCATCTACAACCTCTCGGGAAAGGCGGATATATGGTGGCAAGACCTGAAAAGGGTCAAAGGGATCAAAGAAAGAGAAGTTAATTGGAGTACCTTTAAAAGGTATTTCAAGAAGAAATTCCTGTCCGAGCAGTATTATGAAGAAAGGGCTAAGGAATTTTATGAACTAAAACTCGGATCTGTGACGATGAAGGACTTAAACAGTAAATTTTTAAGTCTGTTGCGTTATGTACCGTATTTTGTCGAAGAGAAACCAAAAATACAGCGGTTTCTTAGTTGCCTGCCCTATCATATCAAGGACAGAATTGAATATGACAACCCCAAAACACTGGAAGAAGCTATGCGCAAGGCAAATTTCTGTTACGAACAGAATAAAAAGAAAGAGGGGATAGCCAGCTGGAAAGCCAAAAAGAACAGCAATCTGATCGAGTACAAGAAAAAGGAATTTGTTCCCCATAAAAGTTTCAAGAATGGCAAAAACGGGAACCACTTTAACAGTAAAAGTTTCCAAGGAAACAAAAATGGAGCTGTCAGCCATTCAAACAATTACAAAAACAGCAAAGAGACTCCTAATAACCATGGAAACTACACCAAAAATTTTGAGCGAAAAGAACCTGTCAAGTGCTGGGAGTGTAATGGGCCACATTATGCTTCAGTCTGCCCAAACAGAAAGAAACAAGTCAGCAATATTCATACTGTTCAAGACGAAATGACGGTAGGAGATTTTGCCGGAACTATGCCCAGAATAAATGCAGCGTTGGAAAATCGTCAGGCTGACTATCAAACTTCCATGGTGGAAGTAGGAGGTATGATTAACAAAACCCCAGTTACTATATTAATAGATCCAGGTGCTAGTCTTAGTTATATTTCACCTCAACTGGTAGAAAAATGTAATTTGACTGTTGAAAGGTTTGATAATTCTTGGTCTGTACAATTAGCTACTGGGGCTAAGAAGAAAGTAAACTGCTATGTAAAAGAATGCATCTTAAACATGACTGATTTTAGAACTACAGTTAAACTGAACATCTTACCACTTGGCTCTTATGACATACTTATCGGAATGGACTGGTTGGAACAACATAGGGTCGTTTTAAACTGTTTTGACAAAACTTTTAGATGTATAAACAGTAGTGGACAGCCAGTAACTGTTAGAGGTATCCCTAGGAAAACAGTAGTTAGGCAGATTTCTGCCTTACAACTTAAAAGAGCAGTCAGGAAAGGGTGCAAGACCTATGCTGTAACCATTACAGACGAGACCGATAAATCTGAGAACAACCAGAAAACAGTAGAGAACATTCCTGTCGTCAATGAATTTATTGACGTTTTTCCTGAGGAAATCCCAGAATTGCCTCCCAAGAGAGAGCTTGACTTTACCATTGAGCTGGTACCAGGTGCTGTTCCTAATTCAAAAGCCCCGTATCGTATGAATATTTTGGAGCTTAACGAGTTGAAAACTCAGTTGAAGGAGTTAATAGATAAGAACTATATCCGACCCAGCGTATCCCCTTGGGGAGCACCAGTAATTTTCGTTAAAAAGAAGGACGGAACTATGCAACTTTGCATAGATTATCGTCAACTAAACAAGATGACGGTCAAAAACAGGTATCCGTTACCTCGTATTGATGATCTGTTTGATCAACTACGTGGCGCTACGGTATTCTCTAAGATCGATCTGAGATCGGGTTATCATCAGGTAAGAATTAAAGAAGAAGACATTTTCAAAACAGCCTTTAGAACAAGATACGGACATTACGAATTTGTCGTAATGCCCTTTGGACTTACGAATGCCCCAGCTGTTTTCATGTGCTTAATGAACAACATAATGCACAAGTACTTAGATAAATTTGTTGTTGTATTTATCGACGACATTTTAGTCTATTCTAAGAGCGAGGAGGAGCATAAGGAACACTTACGTATCGTTTTACAAGAACTGAGAGAACAACAACTTTTTGCGAAATTTAGTAAATGTGACTTCTTCAAAGATGAAATCCAGTACTTAGGACATGTAGTCACTAAGGAAGGGATTTCAGTAGATCCCGAAAAGATTCGGGCGATTGAAGAATGGCCAGTACCTAAAGATGTGACGGACGTTAGATCTTTCATGGGAATTACCGGTTACTACCGGAGGTTTATTGAAGGATTTTCAAAAATAGCCAATCCAATCACTTCTTTGCAGAAGAAAGGTAAGAAGTTTGATTGGAATGCGAAATGTGAAGAAAGTTTCAAGAAACTTAAGACCTTATTGACAACTGCACCTATTCTTAGAATAGAGGACCCAAATAAAGACTTCATAGTTTGCACCGACGCTTGTAATGATGGTTTAGGCGGAGTGCTGACTCAAGAAGGACATGTCATTGCCTACGAATCTAGGAAGCTGAAAATCCATGAAAAGAATTATGCCACTTATGACCTAGAATTAGCTGCTGTAATTCATGCTTTAAAGATGTGGCGACATCACCTTATAGGCAGAAAATTTACCTTACTAACAGATAATAAAGGTCTGAAATACCTTTTAGACCAGCCAAATTTAAATGCAAGACAAGCCAGGTGGCTGGCATTCCTAAGTGAGTACGATTTTGAAATCCAACACATAAAAGGGAAGGAAAATAAGGTGGCTGATGCCTTGAGCAGGAATGCAAAACTAAATTTTATATCAGCTAGCAGCACTTATACCTCTGATTTAAATGAACAGCTGGCTGAAGGGATAAAATTAGATGAAAATTATCAACACTTACAAATTACAGCCAAAGAACAGCCCACAGAAAGTTTGATAAAAGGGTATAGTTTAAACGAAAACGGATTTTTGCTGTTTAAGGACAGGCTGTATATCCCTAATGCACCTACAGTTAAGCTGTTAATTTTAGACGAAATACATAAAACCCCTTACTCCGGGCATCCTGGCTATCAAAAGACTATCACTATGCTGAGAAAAGAATATTTTTGGCCTAACATGAAATCTGAAACGGCTGAATATTTAGCTAAGTGTTTGGACTGCCAACAAGTAAAAACAGAACATCAACATCCAGCTGGATTGCTGCAACCTTTACCTATTCCTAGCTGGAAATGGGAAATAATCAGCCTGGATTTCATTACAGGTTTACCCAAAAACCAACATCAGAATGATTCAATTATGGTAGTGGTAGACAAATTAAGTAAATCAGCACATTTTATTCCTGTTAAAACCACATACAAGGCTGCAAACATAGCAGATATCTTTCTAAAACAGATTTTTCGGTTACACGGTATTCCAAAAGTCATTATATCAGACAGGGATCCTAAATTCACAGGAAATTTTTGGAGATCCTTGTTCAAAGGATTAAACACCACTTTGAATTTCAGCACCTCTTTCCATCCTCAGACGGACGGACAAACAGAACGAGTTAATCAAATATTAGAAGATCTGTTAAGGATGTATGTTAAAGATCAACCAGGTAAGTGGGAGGATTATTTACACTTAGCTGAATTTGCATACAATAACAGCTATCAATCATCAGCTAAGTTTAGTCCTTTTGAGGTTTTGTATGGACGAAAATGCAACACTCCTATCTCTTGGAGTAATCCAGTAGATAGATTAGTGTTAGGACCTGATTTATTGAAAGAAATGGAACAGATTGTGAAACAAGTGCAGGGAAACTTGAAGATTGCCCAGGATCGGCAAAAGAGTCAAGCAGACTTGAAAAGAACTCCTAAAGAGTTCCAGGTAGGTGAACATGTGTTCATCAAGGTAAGACCAAAGAAAAGCTCCCTAAGATTAGGAAGTTGTGCAAAATTAGCACCACGTTACTGTGGTCCATTTGAAATTTTAGCTAGAATTGGTCAAGTTGCTTATCAGTTAGCATTACCGCCAAATTTAAAAGTACACAATGTTTTTCATATCTCTGTTTTGAAAAAGTATGTTCATGATGCTACTCATGTTATTGATTGGAACATTGTACAGGTAGAACCAGAAGGGGAAGTTCTGGTAGAACCGGATTGTATCCTCGGGAGGAGGGAAATTACTCTACGGAACTGGATAATTGGACAAGTGAAGGTGCAATGGAAGCACCTTAGTCCTGAAGAATCTACCTGGGAGCTGGAAAGTAAGATGCGGGAAGCATATCCCCATCTATTCCAGCAGGTAGCTGAAGAAGAAGAATAAGTAACATCGAGGACGATGTTACATTTTAAGGGGGTGTGTATGTCACATACCCCAATTTTATTAAAATAATGTAATTATTTTTAATATTCCTGAGAACATTATGTTAAATTTAATGCTAAGTAGGAATGGATGACTCAGCAGAGTCTCCAGAAATGGAATGTAAATTCTGAATAATTATTATTAATAAATAAATTATGGAGACAACAGCATGGGAGAGCTGTTAAAAGAGGTTACTGGTCTAACTGGTGGATGGAATTAGGTGGAGGGACAAAAGACAAGTGGCAGCATCCTCAAACACTTCCTGAGTTGCAGGTGGCAACTTCCCTATATTTGGGGGTCATGATTCCCCAAGAAAGTGGAATCTGAGCAGGTGGCTCATTAATGACAGTTAGCCCAACTAAGACCTAGGCAATCTTTTAAATACTACTCAATGAACTGAGCTGGGGGTTCAGCATTTGTTCTAGAGGGAGAATACATTCAGGTGAATGCTATTCAGGAGTCCCATTGAGGAAGTGGGAAAACAGTAAGGAAGTGTTTTTGAGCAGGAAGTTGCAGTAACTTGGTTCCAGTATAGCTGTTTTGGCTGAGGGAATTATTGGCCGTACTTAGATTCCAGCCAGTTAGACCAGAGCAAGCTCGGGGGTCCTGAGAAGTGCTGTCTGGGCACTCTCCAGGAATTGGTAGGGAGGAACAGTCTCCCATTGCTGTTATTGTCTACCATCTACAGGTTCTGCCACTCTTCCTGTTGTTGGTTTATTTAATTTTCCTATGAGATAGACTAGTACAACTACTGTTTGATGGTATTCAACTTCAGTAAATCATTTTCTGTATATTCCTTTGGTATAAATTTCAGAATGCAGATGTTGTAGAAACTTCCTATTTTTATTTATATAAAGTATTTATCTTATACAGAATCTAATTGTTACAGCTACAGTTAACAAATACCATGTTTATGCACCGGCTAGAATTGCTGTTAATAGTTTAAATAACAGACAGAATTATTAGACGATAGATAAATCAGAATTAGAGCTATTAAACAATCATAAGAACAAATCTAGACAAACCTTAGTGTTTACCTTGAGAAATTTCCTACTAGAATAAACTATCTGTATATATAAATGTATTGTATATTTTAGTAAACTTTAAGTTACAGGTTTTTCCTATATCGATTTAACAGATAAACAAAGCTCATCTCATTGTATATTATTTATACTCAGAACATGTTGGCAGTTATCGACTAACTAAAGAAGTGACTGTAACAATATTTTATTGTTACAAGCCTTCACATAATCTTAAAATCTTCTACACAGTAGGCAAGTACAAGCATATAGAAACTGTAGATTATTATTATTTTCTTTCTAGTATCAGAACACAGTAGCCATGTCAATATAATAGAAATAACAGAGTTGTTTTTAAACAATACAAACATATTAATACAACAGAGAAACTGTCGACTAACACAGTCAATCAATGGCTGTTACCACCATCTTAAATTATACACAGTAATTTTAATTACTCAGAATAAATGTCTCCCTTATTTCCAAAACCATACACGGCCGTAGCCTTCCATTATTCCTTTCGACAGACTGAAAAACAAATGAAAGGAATGCCTTATATGGCAGCCATAACTTACAGTATCTTTATACTTAGTTCTAAGTATATTTTATTCTACATACAGTTTCATTTAACAACAATACAAGAAACAAAATAAATAATATTATAATTCAATCCCAGTCGCCATCGAGTAACAATACCATACTGATGCTTTGAACATAAAACAAACACCCCAAATCTGCCAGAATAACCCCAAGTTTTCAATTATTACAGTCACAGTCGAGGAACAGTCATCATCTCTCATTTAACTTTTCAAATTGAAGAAAACACATAGAGACAGGTTAGGGTTTCATTTATAAACCGAGTTATCCTCCATTACAGGTACCGAAGTACCCTTTTTATCTTCATTTTCAAATACATTCTATATTTTTAACAAAACATGAAAACGAAACACGGTCATAACAGACCCAATAATATATATTAAAAATATAAAATCTTATACAGCGAGGTTTAAATCCTATGCTTAGCCATTATAGAAACCATAGCCGAAACCCTGGCCTCATATGGGCGTGGCCGTGAATGGCTCTTCATACAGTTAACAGGGTTTCAAAACCCCTTTCATTTCAAACCAAAACAACTCCATACATATGACTGCAACTATGAATTGCAAGTTGTCAAACGACTTCACTATACAGGAGTTTTCCTCCTTGACACAACCCTAGCCACAAAACCAGCAAAGGAAGAGACAGCCGTGGATAACCAGGCTTACCCGGAGGAGCCTGCGTGAATGATAAAGCCATGTACACCTTCAAGAGCCGCGTGACCTGCACATTGACGAATGCCGAGGATTTTAGTCACCATATTAAGTGCAGAGAATAGAAACAAAAACGTAAATCTAATGAATGATTATAAAACTTAAAAAAACTGTAAAATGTGGTGCATCTTACCGAGACATGGAGGAAAGTAACAGTGGACAACCGGTAGCCACAGGCTGAATAAATATAGAAACCCCATCATCTTCGTCAGATAGGTAAATAAACAAAACCTACATAACATTCCTTGACAGCTGAGACAAGGTAATAGTTCCCGACGAAACCCTCACGCTGGCATGGAACCAGACTTGAAGCACACCCAAAACCCAAATGCATCACCTCTCACATAACTTAAAGACAGTAGCAAAACCCTGTCTCCTATCCACACCAGCGAAGTGAAGAACTGTAAGTAGCTGGTTTTAAACAATGACGGAGCAACGAGACCACAAAATAAGGAAACCGTAGCCAAATCTATCAACAGAGCCGAGGAGGTATTCTACTTCAGAATGAAACCCACGAGACCAGACCCCAACACGTTGCACTCAGTTACAGTGCTCTCATTACAAAAACTCAGACAGGGAGGGTTTCATTCTCAGGACCCGAGCCCGAAGGCAAATACAACAACCTGGTAGGGTTTCGATCAACATTTTATATATTGCCAACCGCATGGAGGAGAATCAACCACGTAACCCCCAAATATATCAACGTAGTATGGGTCGAGACTATATAGTTCAAACTGCAACCCAAATCATTGCACATCGAATCCAAAATCATTACATAAGTAAGTCAAATGTAAAAGACAACATATGATATACAATCATTTTAGCATATAGTGTATGCTTGCAATCGAACCTGCATGGAATACCAAGGTACGTGCTATGTATAATCCCTACAACCATATAAAGGAGGTATGGTCAACTTCAACCATAAAGTTTTCGTGACCAAGTATGATGAATATAACCTATACACTATAGGTATTATAAAGCTTGCCATCGTATGGGGACAACATGATGTGGCAAAAACATTAGGTTACATGATATTTATATATTAAAATCAATCCTAGATTTATGCCATGAGCATAATACATTCCATGATTATGTAAGCAGTAATGTAGTCAACCTCAAATGAAAATACCGTGTTACTTAACACCTGGAAATGTTACCATATCTATTTGACAATTATACACAATTGCTATCATACACACTCATCGTGTTTGCTACCAATACTATTGTAACAGTAAACAATTTTTGAATAATAAATCTCTATTATTAAGATGATTGAAATAGAGTTTCATCTACAGGTTCACATCGTGAAGGTAGTTAAAATCCATGCACAGTCATGTAACAGAATATAAACTTTAAAGTAGACATTGAACATTGCAGTATAGTCGAATATAAGGGAATAATGCTAGAGGCGTCACCCTTTCACTTACGATTATTATTACGTGAACAAAACAGTAAATCATAGGTATTAAAATGACAACAAGTCACTTGGTGCTATGTCGCCTTACGTAGATGATAATTTATGATACAAACTATTGTTCCATTGATAAGTTACAGCAGTAACATAGCATAATATTCATAAAACAATAATTATAACTGGACTGTGTAATCTATTGCAGAACATGGTGATACTATCTGCATAAGAAATATCATGACGATCTTTTAAGTTTTAAGTACAGGGAATATTGATGCTCACCAAGTTCAACCAACGGTGATCCTTACTTCACTGGCGTACCTGAGAAACAAAAGACGACATATGCATTAGCTCGTAAGCTAAGTAAGCCAGTCAACTACGACTAGCTCTTCCCTTGCGGCTCAAAACAAAACAGTCATAAATTACAATCACCAAAATCAAAGTTTTTAATAAGACAGAGTCTTTCAACAGATTATGTATGTTATTTAATTTAAAACAAATCAGAAAAACTACCTAGTTAACATTTATTGTTGTGAATAAAATTTTTAAAAAATTTTCAGAAATTTCGGGTTCTGACACCACATAAGCAAACATTTTCAAATGGGTTACACAGCATCTCAAACATGTCGATGCTTCTTGTGGGACTGTATTTTTAACACTTTTGGTGGGAGATATGTTCAATACATAAACACAACAAGCTAAATTGTTTCTCCCCTATAATCATTTCACAAATGTTTAGCATTCAACATTCTTTGCTCCATGCTCATGATGTTTATTTTCCCATTTTTTCTCTTGGCTACACTTGTCTACTCAAGTGTATACCTTGATGTAAACTGTCTTTTGATTCCATGATACTTGCAATATTATTGAAAAACAGTTGAATCATACTCACCTCCTCTAACTAATTATAACACATTAATATGAACTAGCCATTTTTCTATCCCACCAAATTCTTAAATTCCTAGAACCACTCAAAAGTTTCATATTTCTTCACAAGAAAATGCAACCAAGTATTTCTTCTAATCATCTACCATTGAAGTTTAATAAGTAGTAACTTCCTCCAAATAATTAAATTTTCACTATACCACAAAGATCTATATGATGGTGCACCAAGGGTTCCTTGACTCAATGGGAAAGTGAACTAGCCTACTCTTGAATGGAAGGCAAATCTTTAACCATCTTATTCTTATGCAATAAATATAAAACACCAAAATGAAGTTTACCAAATCTAAGATGCCATAGCCAATCTAAACATGTTTCCTTATGGGAAAATGAAGCATCTTATCTACCATGATTCATTATGCATAACAAGAGGGTACATCATATTCTTTTTCATTTGGATTCTAGAAATTAACTCTTACTATGAGTTCTATCAAAGATTAAACCTTCATAATTCCTCAAAAATTAGTCTTATATCCTTTTTGAGTAAGCCAAAATTAGTCTATACATTTTTTGGGGGGAAAGATGACCTAAGTAAATGAGGTTCTGTTTTAAACTTGGGGCATAGTATACACTTGGATTATGCCTTTTTGCCTTTTTCTACCTTGATTTCCGATCTTACTGAGTCATCTAGGTTTGCAATTAAGCTTATATTTCCTTCCATATAAATGCTACACACGTTATCTATAGGACATATATCACTTGAAGTTTCTTATGCAACATTACAAGTAAGGATTAAAGAATATTCATTACTTTTGGAGGGGTATTTTTCATTTTGTTTTACTTACTTGGGATTTCTTCTTCGTACATTCATGTGCAAAATTATATAGCTTATTGCAATAAAACATTTGATTTTGGACTTGTCCTGCCTTTGATATTGATGTAATATTTTGTTGTTTCTCCCCTTGAACCATGAGAATTTTGATGTGTTCTTCTTTGTTGTTTTAAATTATTCTTACCCTCTTTGACCAATAGCAGACTAATAGCAACCCCTCTACTAATAGCAGACTAACGTTCTTATATTTTTCAATGGCGGTAAGAGCTATATCATTTTCATTTTTTGGGGGAAAGGTTATGAGAACCTTCTATACAGCTCTTTTGATTTTGAAGATCTTAACCATTCATTCTTAATTTGTTTACAATGTTGGTGACTTGGGTCATGAACTGTTCTACTAACTCTAACTCCTTCATCTTCAAATTTCAAAATGTCTTATCAAATTTTACAATTTTATTATCTTTATTTTAACGATGTCTTAATAATTTGTCTTCAAAATGTCCCAAACTGTTTTCCAGAAATATGTTGCTCACATCTTTCGGAAATATAGTGCCATCCAAAGCTTGTTGGATGACACACAGTGCTGTTGCAACCTTCTTCGGGTTCAGGTTGCAACCTTCTTCAGGTTCTCTCTGAGCTGATCTTTCTAGATATTTGTCAAAGCTTTACTGCGTGGTGAACTCTTTGTGAATACCGATTGACTACATAATCCCAAACATCTTGAGAATACGACTACTTGAAACTATATTTATTTTTAAACAAAAACATAAAGAAACCCCCCTTTTTTTTTCCAAACAATCTTTGTTTAACTCTCTCAATATTGCAAATCTTTGGTAGTCCATGCTCTAAAATATTCTTAAATGTTTCTATAGCCCCATTCCCAGAACTTCATTGCAACAGCTAGTATTATAATCACAGATTCAATTTTGGCCAACCAGAGATAATACTACGAGAAACAAATATTTAGATATGCCAGAAATCTCGACAATACACGATGCAAATATAATACCGAGAAATAATAGTAGCGAAGGTCAGGAAGCATGGTTTCTTCGTCGGTTGCCGTGGTGGGTGCCGTCGAATTCCCTGGCCTGCACGTCTATGATTCGGATCTGAGAGCACTTTCGGGGTTTCTTCATCTTCGTCTAATTAATAAATGAAACCCTGGTTGTTACTGGAGCAAACCCTTGTTCTTACTATAGCTCAATAAACTCAGTAATATGATTGAAATATAAACTCAAAATAGGATATAAAAGTATATATAATCTTCTAGTTTGCAAAAGGTGAAAAAGTTATTGCTGGATTCAATTAAATCTACGCTCACGTGCAGTATATTCAAGACAACTCAGTGGGTCGGGACTCGGGTGTCTAGATTTTAGGTCGATTAAAAAGACATATTTTAAATTTAGAAATTTAGAAAATATAGATGATACATGTAATATTTATTTTTAATGTAATATTTATTTTTAATGTTTATTAAAAATAATTTGAAATATAAATTTTAAAACTAAAACTAATAATGTATTTATAAACTTAATTATATAAATATTAAAAAATTTACTCTAACTAAAATTTAATATCTAATAAATTATAACTAGTTACTAAACTTTATATTTATATTATAAAATAAATTTAATATAAAAATTAAAATAGTATTTATAATAAAATTCTAAAACAAAATATATTAGCTAAATTCCAAAACAAAATAATTTAATAACTAATATTATAACTAGTTACTAAAATTTATATTTATATTATAAAATAAATATAATATAAAAACTAATATAATATTTATAATAAAATTCTAAAACAAAATATATTGACTAAATTCCAAAACAAAATGTATATGATAAAGTTTAAAGCTTTAAACTTTTTAAATGTAAAATTAACATTAACACTAACTCACAGTCGAGCATGGGACCAAATTGCAAATAATACAATAGCCCGAGACTGAGAGCCTCATTATTCCTATTTTCAAAAGTGGTGATAAAAATAACCCCTCTAATTATCGGACCATTATGATTAGCCCTCTCCTAGCAAACTATACGGTATTATCTCAAAAAAGAAGATCAACGAATGGCTAGAGATGGACGGTAAGAGGGCTAAAGGCAAAGCAGGTTTTAGAAGGAATCATTCAACCACGAACCAACTCGTTACGCTTAGGAACATTGCAGAGGATTGTCGTAATAATAAGTCAGATATTGTTTTTTGCTTTGTGGACTTTAAGAAAGCGTTTGATACAATGCCTAGAAATAACCCGTGGAATAGGTTAGAGGAGCTTAATGTTCCTTTTGAATTGAGAGTTTTCGCGATAAGGTTATACGAAAAGGTCATTGCCAAGTTTAAGAATAACGAGGGCTGGTGAGTGGATATAAACTATAATATTGGAGTTAAGCAAGGTTTCCCCCTCTCCCCTACCCTTTTTGACATTTACATCGATAAATTAGAATGGTATTTAGAAGAAGCAGGTTGTGCCGAAACGATATTACCTGGGATGGTTATCATCCTCCTACTTTATGCTGATGATATTGTTCTTATGGCAAGGTGCCCCTTTGATCTCAATAAATAATTAAGAATTCTCAAATATCCATGCTCTAACATGGGTATGGCTGTTAACACCAACAAGACAAAAGTTATGATTATAAAATCTAAGAAAAACACCTATGCAAATTTTATTTATGATAACAATAAATTGGAGGAAGTGACTTCTTACAAGTATCTTGGAATTGATATTCATCACAAGCTCAATTGGAACCACAACATTGAAAAAAGGATTAATGGAGGATGGAAAGCTTATTTTGGTCTTGAAAATAATTGTAAATCAACCAACCTAGTCATGTGGGATAAAAATAAGTTCTTCTTTGAAACTCTTGTCATCCCCGTTATCTTATACGGTTGTGAAGTATGGGGGTGCAACATTTCTGGAGAATCTTGGAGAAATATTGAGCAAATCCAAAAGCAGTTTATAACTTATAACCTCAAAATTAAAAGCAACACACCTTATCCTATTCTCCTCTTAGAAGTGGGTATTTCCCCCATCGAGAGCATGGCTATGACTAGGTACCTGATGTAAAAGCACAATATAAATAACATGGAAAGCGAGAGACTTCCCAAAATTGCTTTAAATTCAAGTCAAAACCAATTACGCCTCAAGCGAAGTTGGTGTAAAGATACAATGGCTTGGTTAGACCATTGGGGCATTGATGAAAATGACACTTTGCAGAATATCGATAATGTCAAAAATATTATTTCTTCTAAGTTTAAAGAGAAACTATGGTGCGAAGAAAATTTGGCGATTAAGAGAAAACTAAGATACTATAAGGAGGTCATTAACCATAATTTGGAAGATCAGAATTATCTCTCGACAATAACTATTTTAAAGAAGAAAATAAATATTTCCAAGATTAGAACGAACTCTCATGAGCTCCATAGAGAAACAGGGTGATGATCTATTCCCAAAACTCTATGGGAGGAAAGGGTTTTCCATCTTTGTGAGTCTATGAGCATTGAGATAACAATCACGTTCTCTTATCATGATTACACCCACATTAGATATGAGTTTCATAGTATTTTCTACAATACAAACATTTCTAACCTCCTGACTTGCCAAAACTATAGTGATCTTGGAAAACTTCTTTCTAAGCTTTTTGAGCATAGGAAAATTTTTTTAAAGCAAACCAAGTAGTAACCTTCTTACGGTCCGATAGAACAAAGTTGGTCTCAGTGGACGTTAATCATCATCATCAATAAAATGTAAATAACTCTATATGCCAAAAATGTATAATTACTATGTAATGGTAGTCAAATTTACCACTTTCATACAATGCCCAAATATTCAAAAATTTTCGAACTCTCTGAATATTTCCGTATAGGAAATTCCAATACAACAAAATCATGCTACTATGCTCCAAACCTGATGATATCCTTCTCTACTTAAAACATACATATTTGACCTTTTCCTACTTTGTGATACCTAGGGCATTTTTTATTTGCAAATGTTGAAGTTGTGCTATTATAGAACTCACACAAAAAGATTCAGTGTTGTTTATGTGCATGGAAAGGATTCCCACACATTTAAAAGTAATGTTGGTGTACATTGTGGTCACTTTATTCTAGGTTCCCATTTCGGGGTAATCAGTAAAGATGGTTGGGGAAGCCTAGAGAAGGATGGAATAAATCCTTTGGGATGTTGACGAAGCCCAATTGAAAATGGGCAAGCCCTTTTGACAAGCTTTCTGTAGGGAATCCATTTGTGTCCTAGATCGAAGGAACGTGAGTATCACGAGACTGAAGCTGGGATAAGCAAAAAACATTTATACAAAGCTCTAACATTGATTAATTGATCAGATCCTCACAAATGATAGATAGTTAATGATATATACACTTCGGTATATTTACACTGATAGGTGTTAGAATAATACCTATCAATGTAGGCGTTAGAATAATACCTATTAGTGTAATTCTCTCCACTTTTGATCCATGATGGAGGTTGATCTCCACCAATCCTAGATTGCATGAGGATGGGACAAGTGTATTGATCATATTGATTTTTATGGTCATGCTTAGTCAAAATAAAAAATTATATAAAAAAAAAAAATTATATAACAGATACTTCGTGGTAAACAACCTATTTAATTAAAAGAAGGTGAGTGATAACAACTAAATGAGATATAAACAACAGGGTGATTACAACTGCACATAAAGAACAAGTAACATATTTAATTTTCTCATAGCATTTAATTTGTGGCCTATTCATAACATTTAATTTGTGGCCTATCATTATTCACTTGCCACATATTATTGTTTTGTTTAATTACAATTTATTTATAGCAATGTCCTTTTTATGTTTTATTATTATAATATTGACTTAGTCTATGTACCATAAATGCCATAAGTTTTTAAAAATCATGCTCCAAAGATTTAGAAATCATTTTGTTGATGTAGATTTATAATTTTTTAGAATTTCAACTTGTGGTTTTTGTAATATCTAAACATAATTAATGAATTTTAAATTAAAAATATTTAATGTTTGTGAAGGTTATTCAAAACTTAGGGAGGAAGATGGAAAACTAGTATAAACTATAAAGATTACAAAATTCCAAATACATAACATTTTTTTCAATAACATTGTCTATAGGTTCACAAGATGAAAGAAAACGGTTGGAATATCTATGTATGTACAAAGTGTCTCTACAAATTTGTGTTACGTAAAAAAGTTTGATATAAGATAACCTTTAGAAAAGATCTTGTGAAGGGTTTGGTATTTTTTCTTCTATGTAAAAATAATGGAGATAGTGTTCAATACCTTTTGCATAATGGTCATTTCCTCAGGTCATTTGGTGAGATGTTACAAAGAATATTACTATAGGAAAGTGGAGACGTCATTAAATTATTTAATAGAAAAATCCTTGGAACAATTATGACGAGGATAATAAGGTAAAATAGTACATAGTAGTCTGAGCAGTAGTCCTCTAAACTATATAGTTTTGAGGAAATAAAGAGATTGTTGCATGTGAGCAGTTGGACCCATTTTTATGTGTTCCTCCTAAGGAAAGAATCAAAAGAAAGACAAAGCTAGTGGGCGAAGTCAACATATCGAGATATATCTTAAAAAAAGACAAGGATAGAAGCGAAGTCAACATTTTTAGATATATACCTTGGTGTTTCTTTAAATCAATACTCTAAAGAAAATCCTATAATCTATAGTGTTGAGCTACTTCCTCCTTCATGTAACTATAAAAATTGTTTTTACTATATTTTTACACAAGGTACACATATTTGGGCAAAGATCAAGGCATTAGTGGATATATGAGTCATAATTTGTTTCTTCAAAATACATCAAGGAGATTTATGAGATCATGTGAAGTTTCCTAAACCAGTATAGATCCATCTTAACTATGGCTCTATCAAGGATCGATAGAGATCAAATTTCTTGAGGAAGATTAGAACTCTAAAAAAGAGTTCGCACCTCAAAGGATTTGATCCTTGATCTCGGAACTTGATAGAGCATTAAGATGGATCTGTGTCGGTTCATTAATATACAATTATTACAAAACTAATATTTAATTCATTGTTATATTATCAACTTAAAAATACATTTAATCTAATATGTTTTATGTTATAATCAAGCACCAACTATTCCAATTTGGATATCTTAGAAATAGGCCAAAGTTGCATTAATTAATTAATTATGAAATAAAATAGATATTCACCCAAAACTAATATCTAAACACCAAATATCCCAATTTGGAATCATGTTGTAAATGTTGTAATCCTACAAATAGGCAAAAATTGCATTCATTCATTGGAAATGAAGTAAAATAGTTATTTACCCAAATTTAATTGTCCAAGTGCCAACTATTTCATGTTGTAAATTATAGCATATAAATCGTACAAATACACAAAAGTTGAATTGTGAAGTAAAATGCTTTCAATGTAACCAATTATTGGTTAATTTGCAATTATCACAAAACTAATATCTTACTTATTGTTCTATTTTTAACTTAATAATACATACTCCAATATATTCATCAACGTGCCAACTATTCCAATTTGGGATCCTAAACCATAACACATAAACCCTACAAATATACAAAAATTGAGTTCATTCATTGATTATGAAGTAAAATAGTTATTACTATAACTATTTATAAAAAAAATATTTAAAATGTGAGGATGCATAGATGGAAATTGAAATTGAAATTTAATGTATATATATATATAAATGTATTTTACAATCTAGTCAATTAAATTTGTAGCTGGCATGTAAAAGAGGTTATACATCTCATCCACATTGAACTCTAGAAAGGGTCTCTAGACCCAATAAAACTTGCAATCATATTTAGAGAAAAAATGGTATAAAAAATGATCTAGAAGTAGACAACCTTGTAATGAATGATGTGAATTCTCAAATTGAGTTATTGGAGTTGCTTCAAAATTTATGGATGTGCTCTTAACTTTACCCTCCATTCTAATGCTTTCCTAGACTAGTTTTGTGTAGACACCTCTCCAAGGATGGGACCTCTTATTTTGATTTTTGGCATCATACAATCATCAAAGTTATATGTTGTTATCTTTTTTCTAATCCTTATGGGTAAATGCCGACGTGCTTATCTGATTGATATCATTACATATTAAATAAATAACCATACAAGTTTGTTTTTAAAAACAAAGGTTCAGATTTTATTGCTTATCTAATTGATATCATTACATATTAAATAAATAACCATACAAGTTTGTTTTTAAAAACAAAGGTTCAGATTTTATTGAAACATGGATTGGTAACAAAGAAACTAGGAGTGGAGAGCTAAACCCATATTTATGGGTTTTGAAGAAGGATATTAATTTAGATTATGAAATGTTAATATATATTATTTTATAAATATAATATTTTTACTAGGTTGAAATGTACATTTTTTCCCAAGTTATTTTGAGTGCATAAAAAAGGAAAATGTAAATTTTTAGGCTATTTCTAAAAAGAGTTGGAAAATTACTAACCACATAAATTGTGATTATTTAACATATATCATCATAAATTCATTTTAAATCTAAATTTATCAACCATTCAGTGGGATCAAATTTTTTGTGGTGTAATTTTTTTTTTAATTTTGATCACTCTTGATGCTTGATAGATCCGTATTTAAGATTATCAATTGAGTATAAATCGGGTAGCTGGGAGGAATATTTTTCTCCTCCCACCCATATTCAAATCTTGCTTTGTGACACTTGCTCCTTGTGAGTTGACTTTCTATGTAATGATGTAAGTTGGCCATACCCTTTGATTTTAATTTTTTTATTTTACTAAGTGACATGATTTTTTTAATTACTTTTTACTTTTGACATAACACTATAACGCTACATTATATGACAACATCTCCCATACTAAACTATAGAGCTCCTCACTCCTTTCAATTCAAAAATATATTTAATAATTAATTAGAATTTTTTGTTTTTATTACTCATTTTAATGAACATATTATTATTATATTATAATAGAAGTAAATTGAATCTAACCATTTAGACATTTGTAAACCATGATTTTGTAGATTTTTTTGAATAAGTATCTAAAAAGATTACACATAGCCATAGCCATTTCAGATTTAGTTTCTATTTGAAATTCCATTTATTTCAATATTCAGCCAATTTCAAACTCCAGCTATCTAGGTGATTTCATACTCCACCGATTTCAAAAGTTGGGCTATTGGGCGATGTATCCATTGATAGAAGGTTTGTGTTTTTGAAGATGGACATTCCTTTACTTTTTCACAAAATATATCAATAACATTAATTTAATTATTGATGAAATATATGAAAACAAAGATTTATGTTCAATATGTTGATATTTCCATGGTTCTGAAAGTAAGTGCGTTGAATAAAATCCCATATAACAACTACATAATCTGTAAATGTGAGATCTTATGTAAGTTTACTTTTTGATGTTCTAAATGCGTTTAATGTGATTTCAGATATTGATTTCAATGTGTGATGATCTAAACTCCATAATTTTGATTAAATCAATAGTTCTGCATTTTGTTTCAAACAAACTTGTGATTTAAAATCACCACGAATTCGAGTTTAGTTCGATGAATTGACAATTATCAGTTCTTTAATCCACGTGGCATTAATTGTTAAATTTATATTTTCATTTTGAAAAGTATAAGGCGTTTTAGATGGGCATCATTAAAATGTTATATCATGTTTTTAATGTCGTAGGTACCTCTTTAACGCTTATTGCTAAATAAGTTGAATATGGATTAAATCGTCCAAATGCTAAGGAAACCATCCACTAAATGAAATCTATTTGCCCGCAGTAATTTAGAATTGAATCAATTCTGAAGCATTTCAATTTGATATTTTATACAAATAGATATGGAAAAGCTTATGAATGATTATGCTTATAGCATTCAATGCCAATTTGATATTCCGATATCGCATTCTATGCCAATTTGATATTTGACCCTCCGCTCTATTTTCTTATATTGGCCATTTTCCTTCCATTCTTATGCAAAATGGAATATCTTATGAATGCTTATGCTTATGGCATTCTATGCCAATTTGACATATCCTAAACATTGTGAATTTTGCGTTTAGCTCTTTGCCATTTTCTTAATGATATAATTTAGTTATTTTAATCTAAAATGGTGTTTTTAATGTTATTTTTTATTATGTTTAAGTGTTAAAGGTCTCTTATATATTATATATGTTTTCGGATGGAGATTTAAATGTTATCATCAAAGCTCCTCTAATTTTAAATCTATGATGCAATATGAAGTAATGGTATTGTTAAGATGCATGGATTTTAGTTTATTTTTCATTAAACTTCTTTTTAATATTCATTCATTTCAGCATTATCTTTTATTAAGATTGTTCTAAAAATGTATTGATTTTATGCATATTTTGTATAATATGATTCTTAAATATCTTTCTATAGTGCATTGATTTGAATGTTTCATTTTATCTTACATTCTATTCAATATAATAATGTTTCGTCACATTGAAATTACTAATATAATGAGGTTGAAAGACTAAGAAAGTCAATGCTAAAGTTTATTATAAAACATTAAGAGATTGAATCACATAATTAAATGGAAGAATAAGGAAGAAAATATTGTGAATCACATAGATTACAAAAGGATCATTATTTTTAGCATGTGACTCTAGAAGACATAATGTTGAAAGAAAAAGGGCACAATGAAATAATCAACAAAAAAACAAGTTTGGAAGACATATTTGCAAACATTATAGGTATTGTCCACACTAATAGAAATATGGTGTTAGATGAAGAACTTTGAACTACAACCATTGAGAAAGAACCTCGAACAAGAACAAATGAGAAATAACTTCAAACTATAGCATTAAGCTATGAATAACAAGTTAGTGCACATCAAAAATTTCGTATAAGGATTGTTTGATTGCCTTATTCTCAAATGTGCTATGTGTGTGTAGAGTTTTCTGTTGGAATTCATGTGGTCAATACTTATATAGTTCCAATGTGTATGAGATGTAAAAAAAAATGGACTAAAAATTGTTTTTAGCTCAAAATCATATAGACCCAAGATTACAACCTCAAATCTATGTAGATCTAACACAAGTTGAAGAAATCTTGATAAAATGTGTGAGTCGAAATTTTCAAATTATTCATTCAATAGGTAACCAATTCAAATATAGAGGAAGCACTATTAACTTTTATCAAGAAATAATAATAAAATGTCAATATACTACCACAACATTTTAAAGATCTTGATATAATGATTCTTGTTCACACAAAAAGGAAACATGGAACGCGTTATGATTTCACTATAAAATAGGAGAACATATATAATGCATTGTTTTATAAGGTTAAACATGATCCATTTTATAATGATGTTTGAATCGATTAAAGTACGCTTGGTGGGTTACCAAAAAAATCCAATTGATGTTTCACAAATAATTAATACTATTAAATTACCATAATTGGACAAACATTCAAATTTGGAAAATTTTGAAAATATTCAAGGAGTTCATGAGATCTTCGATGGTTATCAAACAACTTCTTTCAATTCAAATCTTCTAAATGGTCCAAGGGAAATTTAACTTATTAGAGATGTGGCGAATAACTTTATTTGAAAGGAAGAAAACTCAAATGGTGAATCAATATATGCCATTGATTTTCCCAACATTATTTCATATACCATAAATGATAATAACACTAAGATGTTGTTTTATATGGAATTTCCAGCATTGTTCCCTAATGGTTACAGCCTAGGATGCACAATATGCATAGTTATGAGCATGAAAAACAAATTCATAGATATTATGACAATACAACCTAGGATGCACAATATGCATAGTTATGAGTATGCAAAACAAATTCATAGATATTACGACAATAGGTTTGGAAAACAGGTCATTATTTTACATTTTTTCTTAATATAATCATGAAGCATTATGTTGAGGATTGAGTCTACACTTTTTGTTATAAAAATATGATCTAACTACATGCAATCGATAATTTATTATGAGAACAATTACAAACTTTGTCGTATTCTCGAATTGTCGAAAAACTAATTAGATTTGGCATTATACTCACCCTAAGGGTAGAATATATGCAATGGACATATTTTCATAAATTGATGCTAGGTACATGCCCTATGGATATAAGAGAATCAACGAAATTGATACATCATAATCTAAGTGACAATTTACATATTGTAGAAAATTTTGTGCATTTGAAATATCCAATTTAGAGATGAGATTTTCTATTGATTTGATCATGCTAAAGATTATTGTTGTCACTATGAATTGCAACATTCCTGACCTCCACATGTGCATGGTTTTTTGTGGTTAAAATAAGCTTGAGATATTGTTAGGATATTTAAACACTTAGGAGTTAGTTAAGATCAACTTGTGTAATATATCTGTTAGGGAAAGTGTGTTTCTTTAGTATGCATTTGTAAATACTTAATCCGACGGTCATGATATGTTCCCGACATAGAGTGATCCAACGGCTCAACTTCTCTTAGATCATACCTAACCTTAATCCGTGGCTTAACACCCGATTGGTCCATGATCTCTACTTAAAGAGCATGGAGGGTCATTGTTTAGTTGATCGGTTATGAGAAGCTCATTTGTAACTTTCTTTCTTTGCATAATAAATTGTCCCGTAGAATCTATTTGGCCGAGGCCGTGGAGTGTTTCCCTCAGGAGGGTTTAAACCACATCAAAACATCGGTGTATCGATCTGTGATCTGTTTGTGTGAAGTGGTACACAGGGTACTTAGACTGAGAAAGAAAGATTCTTTCTTTGGTTTGCAGGACTTGGAGACCAAGAAAATAATGCAAATATCCTAAGTCTGACATTTCAAAATTTTGTTTAAGACTGGATTTCACATGGGTTATAAGCTTAAGGTCACTACCAGTAAGAATAAGGTCATCAACATATAGAACAAGTATGATGAGATGGTTTCCTACTTTCTTGGTATAGGCATTGGGGTCAGAATGGCATCTAGAAAAACCAGTGTCAAGGAGAAAGTTATCCATTTTGGCATACCAAGCTCTAGGAGCTTGCTTAAGGCCATATAAGGATTTCTTAAGGCGACAGACAAGGCTAGAGTTATTCTGGACATATCTAGGAGGTTGTTCCATGTAAATTTCCTCTTGTAAATCACCATGTAAGAAGGCAGACTTGACATCCATTTGATGGACTTCTCACTTTTGTAAAACCTTCAATCCTATCCCAAGTTGTTCTTAAGGGAGGGTGTTAGGATATATAGACACTTAGGAGTTAGTTAAGATCAACTTGTGTAATATATCTGTTAGGGAAAGTGTGTTTCTTTAGTATGCATTAGTATGCATTTGTAAATACTTAATCCGACGGTCATGATATGTTCCCGACATAGAGTGATCCGACGGCTCAACTTCTCTTAGATCATACCTAACCTTGATCCATGGCTTAACACCCGATTGGTCCATGATCTCTATTTAAAGAGCATGGAGGGTCATTGTTTAGTTGATCGGTTATGAGAAGCTCATTTGTAACTTTCTTTCTTTGCATAATAAATTGTCTTGTAAAAGCTATTTGGCCAGGGCCGTGGAGTGCTTCCCTCAAGAGGGTTTAAACCACGTCAAAACATCGGTGTATCGATCTGTGATCTGTTTGTGTGAAGTGGTTTCTCTAGGTGTTCGGTCTTTTGAGAGTACCCTATGTACCCAAACACTTATGGAATTTTGAATTGGCAAGGTCCTATTCAAGTTAGATCTGCAAAATAATATTTTGATAGGATTATACATGCTTGGAATCGACACAATGCACATCACATAAATATCCAAGTTAGACAAAGTGATGATGATCATCCTCACGAACATTTATTTCAAACTAGTCCATCAATGGACTATGAAGAAATTCTAAACTATGTTGAGCATTACATAAGCATGTAATGCTAAAACTTTCCTCAGAAAGAAGGGTAGGAAATTGCTATGTCTATATAAGCAATTATGGCAGTTATGTAATAGGTCAAAACAATATGTTGATAAAAACGAAGAAAAAAACATTAAACTAAACAAAATGACGATAGATTGAATACACATAGTTGTGAAACATCAGTTATATAGAAATCTAGTGGAGACTAGAAACCTATTCTTTCCAAGTGTGTAGATGTAAGGTCCCACCTTACCATCTACAAAAAGTTAAACTCAAAATATTATTTTTTTTATCACTATTATTATTATGACTAACTCATCTATCATATGAAATTATATTCATATAGAACTTAAGATTGTCATAATACCATGAAGCCTATATTATAGCTCGTTCGTTTCATTAATTTTATAACAAGAAATCGGTATAATAAATAAGGGATGGAATTTTTATAAGATCAAGCTAAGAATATATTTTCTCACAAATTGCGAGGAATATATCATTAATGATTAAACTCTTCCCCTTGATTGATGGATTTAGTCAAACACCTAGTACATAATCCTAATATCTCAATTAGGAGACAAGACCACTTCAAAAAGTCATTTATTTAATTCAACTATGCATGGATAGTATTTCACTTCTTCACCTCCATTATCTTGTTTAAGTTTTTCCTCAAATATTTGGCACCTATGCTCTTAACACTCATCCATACAACTTGTTTTCCATAACACTAAAGCAATTCTAAATGACAAGTACTTTAAATTTATTAACAATCAACCTACTATCTCTTAATTTAAAATATACTCAAAAAAATTAAGACCATATTAATTTGTCTTTGCCCAAGTCATGGTAGAGAAAATTGGTCAAACACTTTACTTCTATGCTCAAAATCTCTTAACATTTTGGCATAGAAAATTCACTAACACATATGACATGAAGCTCCATTATTTCTTATAGGTAGTATGTAAACCTATCTACCATTAATACTCAAAAAAACACCTTCATTAATTTCACAATTCACTCAAACAATATGTCTTTATTCTACTTACAAATAATGCTTTCTGGTTCATGAGTTTTGTCAAACACATGACAAACAGTTTCAAATGACAAATTAATTGGTGGATATATTTTTCCAAATAGTTAGTAACAACTACCTATAGTTATTGATTTCTAATACATTTCAATATTTTAATAAATGAAAACTAATAATACTTGCACATTCATAAATTTGGCAACCAAACAACCACCGCAAAAGCATAATGAGTATCGACATGAACATTATTCCTTAAGCCCTAAACTTATATCTTACATCAAGATTTCTAATAAATTTAAATTTAGTTTCAATACATAAGTCTAATTATGATGTATGTTCACTGAATTATTTTATAAAAACTAAGGTGACAAACTCATACAATTCATTGATACTTTTTTACAAACACTTAACCAACATGTAACCTACAACCATTGAGAAAGTTTAACAAAAATTTTGCATGCATATATGCAACAACCATATTTACTACCATAATTCAATAGTTAAAATCATAAAATTTTACAAAATGAAAAACCCAAACATCAAATCAAATTTACAAAATGACAAGCCCAAACCACAGATCATGCATACCAACAACAAGCATACCATTTCACATGCTTCAAATAACAAATGAAAAATTTTACATACATCCTAATTAGCCAATAAAACATTATGCAATGCTACTTTATACCACCCACATTCACATAAATCTATCTACAAGTTTCCTAAGGTTATCAAACCTAAGGTCAAGGTCATCCTAAAGGATTCTAAAATCAATTTCAAGGCTATAGGTACCATTAACACAAAAACATGTTTCATTCCAAACTTCTATCTCAGAAATGAAGCAATTTGCTAGCAATATATTAAAAGCACAAAAATACATGTTTACATAATAATATAGAAATAAATATGCAAGAAAATAAAAGATTCAAACTTCTACAAAACTAAATTTACATAAGCACATGAATCTCATACTCATTCCATTCCTTGTTAGATAAATTTTCACATTCATCCCACAAGTTTCATTTATGCAAACAACATGATCTAAATCAAATGGCTATATTTAAGGATTGGAGCATACCAAACTTTAAAAATGTAAGAGGATTTGGAATAAGCCCAATCTTCCATTTATTAGGAAATCCTATATGCATGACCTAACCAAATAGGATGCAACATTTTCCACTATATTGGACTATGTTCTCATACTAAAGGGAAACACATAAATCTACAATTAGTGGTCACATCCTCATGCATTCATCACACCTTTCCTTTGGACTAGATATTGACAAAGAAAATAATCGCACATGTTTTGTTCAAAGAAAATCTATATAGCGCTACTATAGGTTGAATATTTCTCCTTTCTTGTATCTTAGTATATTATATTTATTTAATAGGGATTCTCCATATACCCTTACAAGGGATTTATCTTTATATATATATATACTCATTCATCATTATTGATTAGTTCAAGTTCTAGTTTGTATATTAATCAATTCTACGTTGAATAAGGTTGTCATTGATATCAAAATCTAAGCATAATTGTATATAAATGCAAAGTGGTCCCCTTATGGCATCGTTGTTAAGCATAACCCTCGCAAGATGAGATAACATGTGGTTGTTTCCACATGACCACTTTGGATTTATATACACTTATTCTTGGATTTTGACATCAATGACAACCTCATTTAACAATCTCATCCTTTCCCATTGATGTCAAAGGGGAAGATAAATATCATGAGCATGATGACAGTGGGAGTATGATGGTTTCCGTCAATGAAAAAGCGTTCAAACTTACACCTAATGGAAGTTCTCCTCTCTTATTCCTTAAGGTGTTAGAGGGGGACTCTCACTAAATCCTCCTTTTGGTCTTATGGGTTGAAAAAGGGGTCGTTGTCCCAATATATCTATTTCTTAGGATATGGATGTTATTGACAATATGTATGGGAATCCTATGTCCTTGTTGGGGTCTCTTAGAGGAAGAAATCATTTTCAGTTGGTTACCTAATGATTGTGCTTTCATACAGTAGCAGGGGACTAAGTCACCCCACAAAAAGACAAGTTATTAAAAGACTTGTTGAGACTCATATTCCATATATTCTTTTTATCCAAGAATCTATGTATGTTGGTGATAGTCACTACTACATAGAGAGGGGTTTTGAGACAATATTTAAGACAAAATTTGTGTAAAATGTCTTAATTTGAGACCAAAAAAAACATGTGTATTGTCTTAAATATTGTCTTTAAGTGAGTGCCTTAAATTATTGCCTCTATGTATTGTCTTTATGGAAGTGTCTTAAATTATTGTCTTAAACTATTGTCTCTATAAAAACAATATAGAATAAGTGAATTATAAACCATACTGTCTCTATAAATGACCATAGTGTCTCTATGTTGAGACAAAAAAAATATGCATTGTTGTTTATGTATGTCATTTTTGTCTGTCTAGAGGCTATAAAATATAAATATTTATGATAGGGCATGATGGAATCGAACCACCAACCTTTTGCATCATTATAAAATGTAGATTCTCTACCATTGAGCTAGCACCTTGCAACTTCATATACAAGAATGATATTTTTGTTGTTTAAAGACTTCTTAAGATATGAGCACAAAAAGCATGGAATGATATTTTAGTTATTCTTAAGAAAAAGGGTTCTAATTTTTTTATAAAGATATCTTCCTACTTGGGCCACAATGCAATTTTCGAGCCACAATGCAATGCTCATGGAGATTGTTCTCTACAAGCCACGAAACTATTCCCAAAAATTGTGTTCATTTAGATAGACTAGGTAGGTTACTTATTTATTTCCTTCTAGACACAATCCAAAGATAAGAATATTTCAGTTTGTTAGGGTGTATGGCTATTAATCTTAAGGTCAAAGGTTCAACTCCTTTGAGAGACAATTAACAGTACATGGATAAAAATATTTCAGTTTGTTAGGGTGTGTGGTTATTAATCTTAAGGTCAAAGGTTCAACTCCTTTGAGAGACAATTAACAGTACACATGAGAGAAGGTTGCTTCTGAAAATGTTGATCTCACATGAAAGGATGATACCAAAGGAGACTTTTTGTTCTTTGGTAATTGGAACTGAGATTAGCTTTAACCCTAGCCGTAGACATACTCATACATATAGACATGGTGTGATGAAGCATATTTGTTAACTTCAATGTTCTTCATAGGTTCCATTTTATAGGATGAATTAAAATTTATTTTAACCTTGAAGCTAAAATAAAGATGGGGCAAATAAATAAGGTAGACTCACCCTATATGTTATGGTGTTTCCAAGAATAAAAATGGAAGTGAAACCTAGTCTATCAATGATTCTTTCTCCCACACTTATTATCCATGGCACCACATTCACAATTGTCCCTGGAGATGGACCAACATTTCGAACAGGACAGAGGACAAACTTTCCTGTCTGTATTGCATGGAATGCTCCAATTGCAATTCTATCTTGAAAATAATCTTACAAGGGAGGGACATGTAACCTACCTAGTACTTGAAACATTTTATGTTTGTGGAGAAACATTACTCTAATTTTTATTGTAAATTTTTATGATAATGACCAAGGATGGTCAAGGATGGGCCTGTAAATGAATAATATTATTATTTAATAAATTAAAATAGGAGACACTCACCCAAAGAGACTGTTGAAGAGTGTTCACTGACCCACTAGGAGGAATGAAACTGGTGTAGAAGGCAATGGACAAGTGGCAGCATCTGCACTCACTTACTAGCTATTGCAGGGGGGAACTTCCCTAAAAATGTGGTCATGTTCCCCAAGGATGGTGGAACTGAGTAGGTGGCTCGTTAAATGTGAAACTGACCCAAAAGACCTAGGCAATCTTTTATAACCATCGAATTGAGCAAAGGCTCACAAATTTTTTCCTTGTGCTGGTTGGAAACTGCTATGTTGAGCACACAAGAGATTCGATGAGGGGATGCTAGCTAATGAGTTGCAGAGTAAGACTATCTTATGCTGTTGAGTGTAGAGAGTGTGTTATGTATGCAAGTCTTCATGATTGCTGAAGTACATAAGAGTGATTTGTATGCAAGTCTCCATGATTGCTGAAGTACAAAGAGAGTGTTTTGTATGCACGTCTTCTTGATTATTGAAGTACAAACAAATTGTCTTGCTTATACACAGTATCTTCATCCTGGTGGTTCAGTGAACAAGATCGGGGGTCCAAAAGCAAGTGATCTTGGCTGATTTATGGAGAAGGTTGGGGGGAACGGTCCTCTTTGGGTGTTTTTCCACCCTATCAATTATCAGGTTCTACTTTGTTTTTAATTTATTTACTTCTAAACTTCTGATCTATTTCTGAAAACTGTAATTATATGTTATCATAGTTTTCAGATGTTACCTAGATATCAGTTAGCTATTAGAATGTTAATAGATAGAATGATATTTACTTCATGTATAAATGTTGTATACATAGATATGAGATATGATAGTATGATGAAATAAAATCCTTCCTGTATTTTTCCTTTCACCATTGGTGATGTAATCTAGTACAGGAAGATGTTTAATTAACATAGATTAGAAATGATAGGAATATTCTAGGAAAATGAATATTCTTTGTAATATGTCAGATATAGAATTCATTATAGAATGTTTCTCTCGTTAGTATATGTATTTGAGGAAATATTGTTATTTATAAACAGTTAATATTAAAAACCTAGCAGCAAAATCCTTATTTAAAGTCATCATAGGTTTTTACACAGTAAATACATTTATAAACCCTACATATGTAATTATTGGGATTTATGCTATCATTTATACATAGGTAGATGATATTGTACATAAACTAGAAAGACTTACATCATAATTTCATAAAGAAGTTATAATCATATCAACAGAAGTTGTATACTATCGAGATGTATAGGATCAACATAGCACAATAACTTATATTATTACAGTTCACTTTAGAAAACAAAAGATTATTTTCATATAAAAAAATATACAATGTTTAATCCATTTGTTCTTAGGTCAACATTCTTTTCAAGGTATCGCTTCTCTTAAACAAGTATAAAGTACAAGAGTAAAGCATTGCCCATTTACACAACATAAATACTTATATAATATATAGTAATAATGAAAGCATTATTCACTAAAGACTTTTTTATATAACTCTAAGCTTATTGTGACATGATTCAATAACAACAAACATGATCACAAATCAATAGGCACAGAAGTATTATCAAAACCCTAATCTAGTAATGATATAAATCCTTCCATCATAATCAAATAGCGTTTCAAGTTTAAAATTTAGTTCACGGTCGAACCTTGTAATTAGTTTATCATCAACTATGTCAAGCAGGGTATTTTATAAGGATTATAAAAGTATACTTAAGTATAGTATTCTAGGCGATTATTTTGAATTGAAAAAAACATATATATAGATTGGCAGGAAAATATTAAATACAAAACATACAATTTACTACCAAAAATTGTAAATTTTGGCGAATATTATGATAAAAAAAAACATATTTTATGTAAATATAGGCCATATTAGAGACCAAAAATGATCAAATAACGAATTTATTTTTTGAAAAAAATCCTAAAAAATAGCCAATTAGCTAAATGTAGACATCACTCAATATCAAATATCATACAGTCGTAATACTAAAGTAAAAACATATTTATCTATGCCATAAAATGAAACCGTTATCATAGTGTCAACCAACATAATTATTAAAAACTTGTAACAAGGGTTCAAGACTTGTAAGGGCTCACCCTGAGTTCATTTAAATTATGAATTGGGTTTAATACAACCCGAAATGTCAACCAAATATATAACAATATAGTTGGTCCCGACATTTATATGTAAACTATAAACAATAAAAAAAAACTAACCAATTTCTAATACAGTCAAAACATTTGAAGTGGTGTAGAACGCATCAAGAACAGAGCTCGATAACATCTAATGGAGGCGTTATTTCCTTTTAATTAAAGAGGTTAACAAAAGAATGGTTCATTTAAAGGTCAAGGGTTCAAGTCTCAAGAGAGAGCTCACTCGGTCTTAATGTTTACACAATATAAAAGTTATAAATACAAAATTTAAATAGTTGACAAGGTTTAGGGTTTAACCCTATGGAAAACATATTCAGAACCGAGAAACCATACTTGACCATTGCATCATATTTTACGAATCTACGAAGTAGGGCTTGGCCCCAAAAACAAAATACTTTGATAGTTATCAAAATACAATAAATAAACTGTAAAGGAAGCCAAGAGAAATAATATTGATTAACACTTCAAGTTTATACAAATATCAAAACTGGTAACCCTATTTCTTTCCATAAACGAGTACAACGCAGTGAACACTGCTCGGGTCTACCAAAATGGTACCCAAAACAAACAAACAAAAGTTTAAATTCTTTTACAATAGTCGGTCAAAACCCCAACAATGGCATTTATCCAGAAGAGAGTTACATTATCAACACTATCTCAAGGAAGTGCCAAACAGTCCACTTTCTTAATCAAACAACAATAGAAAACCATTGCCTTATTAAACATTCGTTGGCAGAGGTGACATTCCTGTGGATAGGCCGAAAGCTTACCATGGTTCCAAACCACTAGAGCTACCTTCCCTTTCTTCCAAGCTATCACTAAGACCCAAGTCGAGACCAGAGGTATGGTAAAAACCTTGCCAAACAAGAAAACGAATGGTTAAAAGGGCATAACAGGGTATAAAAGAATAATTACAAATAGTTAAATCATTTGTAAAAGAAAGTTACAGAACAAACATTACCTTCACCAAACTCAAACTCGAACGAGAGCTTACAAGGAGTATGCTAGCTCAAAGCCAAGTGACAAGAACCGTAACTTCTCATTATGACCATAACAAATGAAGACCACGATAACAACTTAATGATAATCACCTCTGCGACTGAGTTTATACCAATACTGCAGTCAAATGGCTCATAGCCATGGTGGCCGAGAGAGCATGGCCCTCCATCCCTCTGAAAAACATAACAAGAATGCCAAAGACCAAACCCTTAGCGCATGGATAGGGTTTTCCCTATACGTGGAGTTCACTCCCAAGTCAATCACGCGGGCACATTTAATGCATGATATGTCAACCACTATCTTTTAAATATTAAACTCCATTGTTATAGTTTTATACGATCATTTACATAATAGTTCAATACCTTTACGCCAAATGGTGTTTGAACCACTTTTATATAGTTCGGTTCACAAATAAACAACACCATCAAGATTGCCTAGGAACCTCAAAACCTATGGTGAAGAGTTAACCGAGTAATATAAGTATAATGTAAATCAACTTTAGAAACAAGGGTTTATCACCATTAAAATTGGGTTAGGAATCTCGAGATCTTAGTCAAGATTTGACTAAGTCTTACAATTGTAATCTAACCATTAAGGAGTAAGAAGTTGCTTGTCACCATAATAACTTCAGTCATAATATCAATACAACTTCTATGAATGCATGTTCTCACTTGTAACGTGGTAAGAGTGGCAGAATGTATTAGCTTAAAGCTAAGTAAGCTTCGGGGCGTCACAAGGAACCCTTTTCAACAAAAGAAATACATTTTTAGTATTAACATCATAATCATAACTACAATATCATATTACGACCCAAAGAATAACAAATTAAAATATCAACTTAGTCTTAAGCATTAAATCATCATATTAAAGACAATCAAAAAGAAGTTTGTATTGAGTGGTTAAGACCCATTAATTAGACGATGAATTTGGTAATTAAGTATCGCCATTGCAATTTATAGTTAAGCAGTTAACTAGGAGTTAAACGTTCATAATTGTACTTTCCACATAGTAAATTGTAGTTTTATACTACAGAGAAAATTTTTAATTTTTATGAATTTTGGAGGTGTTAAAGGACACTTCCAAGAAAAACTGAAAACACATCAACATACCTGCATCAAATGCTACAATAATATCTAGGTCATAGCATTTAGGTCAACAAACTTTGTAACTTGCAACTCTGGCATGAGGAGCTACTCCTTTTGCAACTCCTTCTACATGTCCATATGTACTCTCTTTTCATGAAATCCAACCCCACTATAGACAATGTATGAGTTGCATGACCACCTTTATCTAGTGAGCCTAGTGTAGAGAGATTCAAAGGCCCATTTGTTGCTTCACATCCCTTGATGAAGTATCTAGCTCCAATCAATTTAGTGTTGCAAAAAACAATTTAGATAGTAAAAATTTGATTCCATAAGAAAGGGCTTGCTTTAATTCCAAAGTAATCAAGGGTAATAATGATTTTCATTAGAAATATTTTTAATCTATGTAACTAAAATTATAACATTCATAAGAACTTGAGTTGGAGGAATGGTGATGCCAAAATTTGGCATATCAAGTGCATCTTGGTCACCATGCTCATACACAACATGGAACGTGATCAACTTAACCAAAAAAGTGTTTGGAAATGTTGGATACAAGATGAGTATCTACATGCGAATTTTTAATGAAAAGAAAGAAAAATTATTTACAAACTCACAAGATGCTTATTACTAGTCATATCATTATTTATGATCCTTCCATTGCAAAAACCATTGAGATTCATATTTGAGCACAATCAATAGAAAATATAAGCAATTGTCGAATCAATACTAGTCAAATAAATAACAGAGTTTAGATTTCAAGATCAAATTATGCCAATTGCTTCCATGCACTGCAAGACAAGAAGATTTCCAAATTTGCGATAGATTAATGAATATTAATGGACATCTCTTAAGTATGTTTTGTGGACTATAAAATCATTCATATCAACAACAGTTGTATCATAATCCTTTAATCTATCTTTTTAATAACAAATAAAATGATTACGACATATTTCCATTGGGATTTACCCATAGGATTCCCCAAAGGAATAAAAACAAGAGCATTTTCTTGCACCTTTTGTGGGGACGCCTCTATGCATCCTGGATACACTTTGTCGTCTTCTTTATGAAGCATAAAATCTCTACACAACACAAATATAAACTTGAGATATGAATGAATATACTAGCAATATGAACTCATTCTCAATATAAACTCATAGTATTACATGAATTGCAATTTAAACCCAAAGAAATTGAAAAATAATGGACATATACAAAGGTTTAGATGCATACCTTTACCTGAAGCTTAATGTGATATATGTTTATGCAGGATTGAATGAAAAAAATCAATAGAGAAATGTACGTGCAAGGAATGTACTAAGTGTGACATACTTAGAAAAATCATGCATGTTTCTGCAGGATTGCAAAATGAAAAACATTAATATACAAATGTAAATGTACGTGCAAGGAATACTAATTGTCACGTACTTGGAAAAGTCCTGGACCAATTGATTGAAGGTAAGTTCCCATTCCCATGTTTTTATGATAGTCATCCTGCTGCATTTAGGTTTAGCTTTTCTGGTGGAAGAATTAGTTGCAGAGTTATATTGGTCATGAGCATGAATTTCATTCAAAAGTGGAGCAATTCAATTCAACAGACACCTCGTAGGGGTGATATTGATCCACAACGAGATCGCCATTGCTTCCATCATCAATAATTGAAGAAACTACTCTTCAAAACATTGACATAAAGAGCAGTTTTACATAATTTGAGATGGATTTTTTTTAAACAAAGTTGAGATAATTATGATAAGAAATAAAATTTAAAATAAACTTTTACTTTTTATTATATGAAAAAGGTGCATTATTTCAATTTCATAATATAATTTTTTTTTCATAGAAAAAATTGCAATTTTTATTTATTAAAAACAAAAATTACATTTACATTTTTCATGTGTTTACACAGCAAGTATTTATGTCAATTCATAACATAAATAATTTCTTACCATTACCATTACAAGAAAAAGCAATATTTCAGTTCATAACATATATATATATATAATCAAACAAGAGTGCAATTGAATATAAGACTTGATATCTTGTAGAACGAAAACGGAGGAGAAAAGAAAATTTGATAGATAAATCATTACAAACATTTTAAAATTTGTAAAAGAAAATACAAAGAAGTTGCATAATAATTCCTTTCATAAAAAAGTAATTGTTCTATAGTTTTGTGTTGATTATTGTGGATAAATTATTATCTTTTAAAACATAACTTTCCACAAAGGTGTGTACCTGTTGGGATTCGTTGATGGTGCAATACGTCTCGGCACTATATGTTAGTTTTACTTTGCATATGGATTAGAAACATGTGTGAAGTTTCCTTGAGTTGCAATCTACTGTATCATTTATTTTATAGATTCTTCCCAACACTTTGTTTGCATTTTTGAGTTAAAACTTCAAAGTGTTCTCCTTCGAATTCCATTGAGACAAAGTAAAACCTATAACAGAAATTGTTTATGTATTATTTATTCACGATTTATTATGTAATTGTACAGGATGCTACAAAATACAGTAGGATAGAATAGTCTGCATCCTGCAAGTGCAGGAGGTATATATCCATGATTATTAATTAATATGTCCATGGAAGGGACCATGTTATCCGTTATTATACATATGATTGATTAATATGTATAATCAATTATTGTTATTCAATATCTATTAACTAAAAAAATATTTAGAAGTATATCATTTCTAAGGTTGATTGAAGTTTTTAATTCGATGAAAAACTGCTCTGCTTTGAAAAACATAAGTCATATCATTGTATGAAAGTGTAGTTACAACTATACATAATTTTCTGATATAGTCATGAATTGATTGGGCGTCAATGAAGATTGATTGATTGAAGAAATATTCGGTAACCAGTGAAACATAATATTTGTTTTCAAAGTAACAAAACATTAAATTTAAAACAAAAGTTTCGACTTTAAGGGAACCTCATGTCAACAAATGATCCGTTATTGGCAAGTTGCTTTCTGTGAAAAATACCCACAATTTTCAAGTAAGTTAAAAATATCTGGCACAAAAGACTCTTCGAAACGTAGCATCCTAAGTAATCAAGGATGATAATGGTTTTCATTCCAATTTTTTTCACTCTATGTAACTAAAATTATAATATTCATGAGTTGGAGGAATGGTGATGCCAAAATTCTATATCTTCTTTGGCATATCAAGTGCGTCTTGGTCACCATGCTCATACACAACCTGAAAAGTGATCAACTTAACCAAATAAGTGTCACCGTGTTCATACACAACCTGAAAAGTGATCAACTTAACCAAATAAATGTTTGGTAATGTGGGATATGGGATGAGTATATACTAGCATAAATCCAAATCCTAGGCTTTATCAAGCGCCGAGAGGGATCAAATCTACAGACATAATATTTATTACTTTTTACTTTGTATTATTCTTTTTTGTTTACTTTGTATTATTTTGTTACTCCATAAACACTGGACAGACAAACAAAAGTTACAAGATCTCCCTCATATTTACTTTGTATTATTCTTTTTTGTTTATGGCCGACATAATATTTATTACTTTTTACTTTCTATTATTCTTTTTTGTTTATTTTGTATTATTTTGTTACAAAATCTCCCTCATACTGGCAAACGATTTTCAAATAAAAGAAAGTAAAATAATTTACAAAATCATAAAATGCTTTTTACTGGCTAAATTATTATTTACTACCCTTCGATTGCAAAAACCGTTGATATTCATATTTGAGCACAATCATAAATAAAAAAACAGTCGCTGAATCGATAATAGTCCAAATATATATTTGAAAATCAAATTATACTAATTAGTTCCATTCATTGCAAAACTATAAGATTTCCAAATTTGCGATAGATTAATAGATACTCATGGGCACTATTAAGTAAGTTTGGTGGACTATAAAACCATTTATATCAATACCTATATCATATTTCTAATCTACATTTTTATGAAAATAATTACAATATTAATGAGAACTTTCTTTATTACCTATATCATATTTCTAATCTACATTTTTATAAAAATAATTATAATATTAGTGAGAACTTTCTTTATTGAGCTAGTTGAATTAAGTGGTGAAGTACTTTGAACTCCATGAAAATAATTATAATATTAGTGAGAACTTTCTTTATTGAGCTAGTTGAATTAAGTGGTGAAGTACTTTGAACTCCATGCAAGTGGTATGAACTTTGTTATCTCTATTTACATTAGGAAGTGCTCGTACTGAATTAGGAAGTGTAATCAACACTAACAGATTTACATTGTGTTTTACCCATAGGATTCTCCGGAGGAAATAAAACAAGAACATCAAAAGCCTCTGTGCATGACGGATACACTTTCACTTTGCCGTCTTCTTTCCCAAGAATAAAAGCTCTACACAACAAAAACTGACACTTGAGACATATATGAACATACTGGCAATATGACCTCATTCTCAATATAAACCCAAAGCATTACATGAGTTGCACTTTAAACCTAAAGAAAGAAAGAAAAAATAATGGGCATATATACAAAGGTTTAGATGCATACGTTTACTTGAAGCTTCGTGTGATGTAGGATTGCAACATGAGAAAAATCAATATACAAATGTATGTGCCCGAATACTAAATACAACATGGTAAGTAGCAAGTAAACTCCATAATAATATATTGAAAAAGAAAACGATGTTAACCAGTTTCGTCTGTAACATGTTTATTCTCACTACAGGAAACAATAAAACTACAATGCTACAATCTTCCCACATCAAGGACATTATCTACTACAACTCATGTAAATTTTGATCATAAAATTGACTTTACCCTTAGATTAGATATAGATTTCAGTGGAGAGAATAATGCCCACAAATTAAAATTGAACTAGATACTAAGAAGTATAGAAGAATGCATAATTCAAGTGCCAATTTAGAGTAGTCATTTGAAAACAACTGCAAAATGAACAACATTTAATTCATGATAAAAAACCGTTGTCTCATTAAAATATAAACAACGTTTATATTCAAGGATTTTCCTCTATGAAGAAGCTTCACAATGAATTAAATAAGATGTTAAAAATAACAAAAATATGAGAGATTCACTCATTGTAAGTACTATGCCTATAATCGTAAATTTCAAACGGGGAGAATTTACAGGATTTACATTGGCATAGAGATATGAAGTCAAAGAGGACCTTGGAAGAACCTCCTAGATCACAAAGTTCAAAGTTGCATCTGTAGCCATGTTCTCAGTGCTATGTTTTCCTCATATAATATGCTTACAATTTAGAGCATTATAATAGTGTTGGAAGATAATTCCAACAAGCAACCTATACCTGTATGTATTCAATGTATATTGAATGCAGTAGCTCCATCAGTAATTGTAGTAGGTAAAGGAGGTTGAAATTGCTATAAATATGTATGTTACATATTGTATTCAGGAATGTAACTGGTTCAGGGCTGAAGTCTCTTTAATATATTAGTGTTTTTTTTCAATTAGTTCTGCTCCTCCTCCATTTCCGTCATGGTATCAGAGCCTGTGTCTGGGATTGACTCCCTCGCGGGAGTGCCCAGGATCATGAGAGAAGAGTAAGAGTATCCTACGAGGCTTAGGCGTAGGAGCAGGAGTTTAGGAATAGAGTAAGGTGTTATTATATTCAAGTTTGCAGAGTATAGAGGTGTGTTAGGTCTGTAGCTGGAAGATAAAGTCTGTTAGTCTGTTGTGCGTAAGAGTCTTGTTTTGTAATAGCTAGATTGGTGCATATCTAGTCGTGCCAGTTGATATGGCGTTTACTCCCTCAATCGCTCCTGTTGTTGCAGTTCTGTGATTGCAGCTGCTAGTGAAGGAGTTGTCTCACAGTTGTCTATTGTCTATGCACGTGAAGCGAGGAAGAGAAGATTGTTTTGTGTTGACCTGATTTCCTCTCCTAAATGAGGATCTACAGCTGAAGGAGGAAGACGTGATGGTGGAGCTACTCGCTGTTTGTTGTTTTGATTGTCTACAACTGTACATGATTGAGAAATTTCAGTTTGTAGAGGAAAATGTCTGTTGTAGCAGATATGACCCAGTCATCAGATACCTGGCAAGAGATCTGTAGATCTAAGAAGAGACTTGTATTTGGGCATGCCAAAAGAGCCACATGCCAAGAGATCTGTTCTCTGTAAAAAAAATATAGAACCTAAGAGGGCTTTCCAGTTTCTGGTCTCTACGTTAAATTGTTTTCTGTCCTATCCTATGATTCTTCATCATGATATGGTTTTTTGTCTAGTGAGATGGTGGAAATATTTTGTCATGATAACCCCAAGAGCATTGATGAAGACTAAAATCAAATCAGATTTGTTTTGAGCCATGTGTCCACTGCTATGTTTGCAAGTTCGGAGTGATGATTTTCCTTGTGTGTGCATTCTGTGTGCAGTATATTTGAGCTCAGGATGTTGCATTAGTTGATGGGAAGATTGTTGTGAAGAGGAGCAGTAGCAAGTATTAATGTGTGCTAATTGCATTCAGTCCGTCCATAAGAGAAAAGATAAAAGGCGCTAAGACTGTGGAGCATAAAGGATGTATGAAAAGTGCCATTGCCAGAGAACGTGAAAGATAATCCCCTTGTGTAGTTGTTCACGGAATCAAAGCCAGTTGAATTTGTAATAAAAATTTTGGTTAAAGAATTTGCTTTCCTGTATCTGCAATGAAATTATGGGCATGAAATTTGTAATTTGTTTGAGGTGCATTATCCGTTGTACCCGACACATGTTTTTGGTCCAAAAGCCTTAGTCATAGGCTGGCCTTAGTCACATGCTTGTTTCCCCAAGATTGTTGTAAGCCCTCTTTTGGAGGCATGTTGTAGTGTAACAACACTGTGTGAATCTCTCATAGACAGAGATCAGTCCAGAGAAATCTTGGATTAAGGGGGAGTAGTTAGTTGGACCAGCTGTAATAGGATTTTTTTAAATCCAAAGAAGAAAGCAGAAGCAAGCCCAAGGAAGGAGATTGGAACAGCAGAGCAGAAAGCAAAATAACAAAGTATTTTGAGTTGTAATTGATTGTAAGAGAATTGTTGGAATTATAGGGGAGTGTTGGAAGATAATTCCAACAAGCAACCTATACCTGTATGTATTGAATGCATATTGAATGCAATAGCTCCATCAGTAATTGCGGTAGGTAAAGAAGGAGGTTGAAACTGGGAAACAACTCGAAGCGTCTAGAAGCTCTAGAGGTCTCTAGAAGCCACTACTACATATGGCTCAAAAGTCCCACGAAAGTTTGCCACGAAACAATTAAAATTGATGTTTCCGTGGAAAAACAGTTTAAATTTTTGGAAAAAAATTGAAAATTCCCCCGATGTTCATGGCTATAGCCATGAAAAGTACGTTCGTCGCTATAGCCACGAAATGCCGAAAAGATTTTTTTTATTTTTTTTGTAACGGTTATTGACTTTTTGTTTTTTTGAAATTTGATTGTTGTGTATTTTTGCCGGAACCGCGACCCTCATTGAACTATAAATACATGTTCTTAAGTCATATTGTCAAAATCATTTATTACAGTTGCAGCGATCTTTCTATTGGTTTTTGGTTCTGCAATTTCAAGAGTCGTTTGACACATCTAATTTTTGAGCTCATTCGTTTTCCAGGTTAGTTTAACTGCAATGCACTAGTCTTTTTTTGTTGCACCCTTTATGTTCCAACTAGGGTTTCAATGCAGATCTCATTTTTCTCTTTCTCTACCTCTTTATCCATGATGTATCCTCCATTTATAATCCATGTGGGTGGCAAGGTTAATGCTATGAATGCATGCATGTCACACAAATGTTGTCCATGCATGATATTTCCTCGTGCATTTTTGCTTTCAAATGTTTTAATCCCTAATTCAAGGATTTTGAGATGTGGTTTTGGTTCTTGTTTATAACTTTAGTATTTATTCATGGTACCTCTTTATAATAACCATGAGGTTTATGCACACCTAGAAAAGGATATTCACATATTTTTATGGGTTTAATATAATCAAAATACATGATTTCATTAGTCTAGGTAGTAGTTATGTTATATCCCAAAACAATTTAGGGTGTTAGGTACCATTAGAACTAGGGTTCAAGGAGGGTCATTGGGAAAAAATGTACAATAAGGATTTCCTCTTGATATTATATTAGTACTTTACACCAAGCATGGCATAAAATTTCTTTTAAACCAAGATTCTTCTTGACGTGTGATTGAAGAAAGCTTGGACATTGAAATCCAAGAAAAAAACTTAATTTGTTATTTTTCTTAAATAGTGTTTGGAATCCTATCTTTAGAATTAATATATAAAAACACTTTTTATTTAGATATTTTTGCTAATTGGAGGTATCCATGTGGATAAACTATTGACACTATTGGGAGAAAAAACCCCATGCTTTCTACAATCTCGGTGAAAAAATATGGAGCATATTGTCTAGATATGTCCTCTTTCTAGGAATGTATAGACGTAATCATAGTTTGCGCCATGTCAATAATATTTTCTTGCTTCTTCAACATGGTCATGAGATATTATTATAGGAAATTTATTATCTATATACCATTTGATGGGAATCTCCATTTTTTTAATCTTTTGCAATATATGTAACAAATTTTATTTAAAATCAGAGGAAAAATACATAATTTTAAACTTAGACACCATCATTCTCCAATTCATGGTCTTGTTTTTTAAAATTGCTTGTGATTCAAGCATAGCTTATCCCACCATAATTAGGTTTGTCATTCCAATGTCGCACATGAAAATATCTTTCTTTTAGGGTCTTTTATTCCTTTAAACCCAAGTTTTTTTATTTATCTCACCTATCTAATAAATCAAATTATCTAGATTTATCTTAAATTTGAATATCTTGGGGTATATGATCAAGGTCCTCCTCTTAAACTAGAAATAGTTGTTATTATCCATAAATGTTTTAAGATCCTTTTAGTATTTGTTACTCTTTTTGTAATGTCCCAATTATATTCCCATTATTCTCCTTTAATATATATATATATATATATATTCTATTCAATATAGACGTACGTTATATATTGATTAATGAGTTTTTTTTGTTGTTATAGGCTATCAGAATGTCAAATAAATATACTTGGGAAGAAAACAATAGAAGGTATGCTAAGGCTAAGGCAGCATTGGAGGTGAAGGGTGATGGAAAGTGTTATTGCCCTTGCAATGATTGCAAAGGTTTGCGAACTAGAAGAATTTTAAGAACATCAGCTGAAAAACATTGTAAGGAGAAGGGGCATGCTGAAGGGGGATATGAATATCATCTATTGGTAAGACATTATTCATTACATATTGTACTTCTTGTAATAGTATTGTTAATGTAATCACATTTTTTTTATCATTTTAAATATATGTGTTGTATATTATACACTAATGTTATTGCATTGTTTATAAATATAAAGACAATTCCCCCAAGATGTCGACCGCCAGAGAGCTATTTGCCACATAATAGTATAAATACTACTTTACAAGATGACGAGCATGGAGATCATGCTATTAAAGATCAAGTTCTAAATGATCCTATGGACGAAGATGACGTTATTGATACTAATGGTGAAGATGAGATAAATAGATTGTTGAAAGACACATTTGCTCCATTGGATGAGGACAACCTCCATGCTTTTCATGATGTTCCTCTTCTCAAAAAGTTTCAAGAACCTCTTTATGAAGGCTCAACAACCAATATTCTATTTGCTATATTGTTATTGGTGAACTTGAAGGTTTTGAATGGTTTATCAAACACTTGTTTCACACAGCTCCTAAGGTATGTAAATTTGATTATTTTCCTCTATTTTTAGTGTTAATTAATTCGTAAATTAGTGATATGAAATATTTATGACGTATATTGTTTACATTTCACTTTTTGTCAATGTTGCAGATTGTTGGGTGAATTTCTATTACCACCTTCAAATAATTTACCACGCACAAGTTGAGAGGTATTCTTGATTATGAAAGAAATTGGAGTGGAGTATTCCTAATGATCATATTATATATTATGGACAATATGCGTCAGAAAACAAATGCCCGCAATGTGAAATTAGTAGATATCAAACTGATCAATTAACAAAAGAGGTCCCTCGCAAAGTTCTTCGTTATATTCCCATAATTCCACGTTTCCAACGACTATTCAGGTGCCAAAGTATAGCACAGTTTATGGATTACCATGCGAAGAACAGAAGTGAAGATGGTGTTCTTTGAATGCCTGCAAATGGTTCTGCATTGAAGAGCATCAAAGAAAAATGGCCAATTTTTAAAGATGAACCTCGTAATGTTAGACTTTCATTGGCAGCTAATGGTTTCAATCCATTTGGTGAGCTTCATTCTACTTATTCAGTGTGGCTTGTTTTCATCATAAACAATAACCTACCTCCTTGGATGACGATTAAGAGAGAGCACACAATGTTGGCAATGATTATTCCAGGTATTTTTTTTAAGTTGTAATTATATTATTTCATAAAGTTATTTGTTTAATTTCTACATGAGAACACCTTTTATATATTTGGATGGATAACTAAATAACAATATTGTATGTTTATTGATCAATTAGGTAAGTACCAAGTTAAAGATATGAATGTATATATTGAGCCTCTTATTGATGAGCTATTGAAGTTATGGGATGGAATCACTATGTATGACATCTCTAGACCAATAGGGCAGAAACAATTTCAGTTCCATGGAATTCTTGCATGGATAATTCATGACGCTCCCGAGTTAACACATTTTTGTGGTATGTAAATTTATGTTGCACGTCGTTAAAATTATATGTTTTTAAGGTAAAAAACATGCATTTTTTGTTTGAATTAATAATATTTTTATGCTATAACATTAATACATATATCTTGCAGGTCTTCAAACAAAGGGAAAATTTGCATGTCCAGTATGTGGTCCTAGGATAAAATCTCGTCGTTCAAGAAGTTTAGCAAAGGAGGTGTTCGATGAGTATAGGCACTTCCTCCCTATGAACCATAGGTACCAAACTATCGAAAAAAACAAAATTCAATGGTAAAGAAGAGAATGCAAAGAGACCATGAAGAATGACACCTCACCTATGGAAGGTGGAATATAACAGAAATCGTCGAGGTATGCAAATTGTTTATGCAACATACAATATGTTCACATAATATTATGATTTTTATATTTTTACTAAATTTTCTCTACCATGGATGTCATGAATTATTGTTAATGTGTTTTTCGTTTATGTTTAATGACTGTATTTAAGGCATGAATGGGCTTCCACGAGGAATGAAGAGTTATCCCATACAATTCAGTAGGTTTCCTTACTACGAGCACCTACAAATAGCTCATTTGTTTGATACAATGCATATCGAGAAGGATGTAACAAAAATGATATGGCAGACATTAGATGGAAGGTCAAACAAAGATAAAATTGAAAAAATTTGTAGTGACATTGCAGAAGCCAATCACGCATTGCAAACTGTAATTATTTTCAATGCTGGAAATGGGAACCGGAATATTAGTCTTCCATGGTTATTGACTGAGCAACAAAGCAATGCTATAAAAGAGGTCATTCAGAAAATAAGGTTTCCGATGGGGTTTTCGTGGAACATACAAAATATCTTAACCAAAAAAGGTGATTTTGGCGGTGTTAAAACTCATGACTGGCATACATTCATTAAGGTAATTATTTACGTATATAATTTCCACTAAGTAAATCTTTTTAGTAATTGTTCTCTCCTATTTGGAAAAATTAGATAATGATTTCTTTTTTCTACAGTACGTTCTACCTCTGGCTCTCCCGGATAGCTTTGACGAAAACATAAAACAAGTTATATATGATCTTGGTAAATACATGAGGTAAGTAACAATTTTATATGCATGAAAAAAGTTCGTTCTTTTGGTTGCATTGATTAATGACATATTGTGTTTTACAGCTTGGAACTTTATTATATATTATATGCCTCAATCTGGTTGATCATTAATCATGTTATTTTCTTGCATCTTTTATAGGTGGCTTTCATCTAAAGAAATCCATAAAGAAGATATTAGGTATTGGAAGAGAGAAATTCCTCGTCTAATGTGTGAAATGCAGAAGTATTTACCTCCGGCATTTTTCAATGCACAAGAACACTATCTCATACACCAAGTTGAGGAGATTGAATTGTGTGGACCTGTAAACTCAAGGTCAATGTGGATGGTGGAAAGGCATTTGAAGTCATTGAAGGCTTTTGTTAGACAAAGAGCATGCCCTAAGGGTTCTATGGTGCAGGGCTATATGCTATATCAATCCATGGTGTACATTAGTCAATATCTTCCAAATTTAGCAAAAAATATCAATCTGCCTCGCATTTGGCATGTCGACTCCATCAACAAATTTGAAGGGGAGGTCCTGTTGGGGAAAGGTAGAAAGAGGAAAGTGAAAGGTAATTGAATGGTGTACATTTTCTTTATTATACAATTAATTTTTCAATTTATTTAATTTTTATTATTCCAACAGTATTTTAAGGTAAAATTAATTGCCTTTAATGATAGCTAATTTACCATTCTTAATTGTTATTTTTTCATATAGTTGGTCGCGTGTGGGATGCAATGCATTTATACATTGCAAACAATCTTGATTGGATGGAGGAATGGATTGAACGCTATACAGAATACTATGGTACCTTATCATGGGAAGGGGTTAGTAAAATGATTAAAACAGTGCATCGTCATCGAGAAGAATATCCCGAACTTACGCAAAGGGAAATTGATCTAGCATGCGGTTTAAGAGATAAAAAGGCAAGTATATTTACCCTGCTCATTTTTTCGTTGTTTCACATTGTATCAAAATATTTATCTCATTTATGTCTTCTTATATATTTATTTACCGAGACGGGAATGATGCAGCTGATACATCACAATGCTATGGGGTGCAATGGTCGTAAATTTCGCATAAAAAAGTTGGATGACAAGAGGAAAACATTTGATTGTGGGATAACTGCAGTTTTTCAAGTCACTAATGTTTCCTCTAGAAGTGACATGCATCCAGAAGTATCTGAAAATAGGTACTATGGTTATTTGGAAGATATACTTGAGTGTGACTTTAATTCCTTTAAAGTAGTTCTGTTTGAGGTCAAATGGTACAGGCTATGAATGAATGAACGTGATCCCGAAAGAACTGTTATTGAGAATGCCAATGGATTTACCATGGTTAATACAAGGGCACTTGAACTAGGTACAGAACCTTATGTTCTTCCAAGTCAATGTGAGCAGGTCTTTTACTCAGAGGTTCCAGGTAAAGCAGGTTGGCCATACATTGTTAGATACGATCCAAGAGGAAGACCGGTCAAGTATAATGCAGTAGAGGAAGAAGACAATGTTGAAGAAGAAGGTGATGCAGATCAGGAGCAGTTGGCCGTCGATGTAGATGTGTCAGATGAAGAATCTGATCAAGAAGTTGATCATCCAAATGATGTAGCAGACAATGAAATTGACATTGATGATATTGATGATGAATATCTAACTGAAAATGACATTGATCATGATCCCGATATGATCAATCTTTTCAACAATAGCGATTCTGAACCAGATGACGATACAGATGTTGAGTTAGATGAAGAAGAATATGAATGACATTGTAGCAATGTTGGATTCTAGGAGGTATGTGAGAACATATTTTTGCATAATGTATTATGTTTACAACTATTAGTTATGTTTAAACCATCGTTACCATCATCAATATCGTCATCACCATCATCACAATCTCCATCATCATCATCATCTTCATCATGATCACCAGTTTACATTAAAATTTTGATTTGATTTGTTAGCTACTCAATACACTTGAATTTCTCGCCCGATCGATGACTTAGATGCAACCAACACGTGACTTAAGTACAACTCTGGTAGTAGTGTCTATGGCCCTTGATTGAGGCAATTGGGAAATGCATGACATCCCATGTGGGTTAATGTTAAGGGTCCTTTGCTAATGCAAAAGTAGAGATTCTTTTGCTCTAGATGTTGGAGAGTCTGTCATTTATTGTTTATGTAAACTATGGTTTTCCTGTGTTCCATAACACTTTTTACTGGAGACCATGTTGTTTGGAATGCTCGAGTTTTCTATCATTCACTACAGGTATTAATTGTTTAGTTAATATTCTTGTATTGTATGTAAGGTAGAGTGTTTTCTCCTCATAGAGCATGGATTCATGTATTATTAATTCCCTGAATTGGCACAATTTTATCTATATTAGATGACATTGTTTATCTTTGCAGCAAGGTTATTTTTCATGGTGGTTCAATGGGGTGACGACTTAGTAGCTAATCCTTGTCTTCGTTTGGATTATACAGTAAGCTTAGACCTATGATCATTCAACACACACTTTGGTCCATTATTGTCTCTCTCCCGAAAGAAAATCTCTTTTCTTGATTTTGTATTCCTCTTGGGATTATCAGTGAAAATGGTGGGGCTTTTGTTCCAAGTGAGGTGTTGAGTTTATGTTAGTAATAAAAAGTATTTTTCTCTACTTCATCTCTTTATTATTTTCAATACAATGGTCTCACTAAATACATGAATAAAAATATGACTATAATTATTAAACGTATCATAGGGAATAATCCTCATGAATGGCATTAGCTTATGTTAGTAATAAAAATTATTTTTCTCTACTTCATCTCCTTATTATTTGCAATAAAATGGTCTCACTAAATGCATGAATAAAAATATGACTATAATTATTAGACGTATCATAGGGAATAAACCTTATGAATGGCATTAGCAACTGACCTTTGATTTGTGGGAAGATAAAATGACAATGAAGATTAGTATGGGAAACCACTTTCAATTTGGTTTATTGGAAGGAATCCCTTGTGCATGCAAAGCTAGAAATTGCCACTTAGCGCTGGCATGGGCAAAAATATTTGATAAATCAATATTGGGAACTAGTGCATTCCATCTCCGTGAAAAAATCATGTTCATGCATTCACCTCCAAGGGTGGAATCAGACTCTCCTTCGTACATATGCTTTAACCTAACTTATTTTGGCGCCCTCTAAGAAACACTCTACTCCAGTGCTACCAAGGGTGAAATTGTTCTGATCTTCATGGGAAAAGTTCTACATTCTCTCAAATTTGAGCTAGGGCGCACTATATTATGGTGGCTTCTGGGTGAAGGTTCAAGTTATTTTCTTGAGCTTGGCTCTTTTTCTCCTTCATTGAATTAGGAATATGCTCCATCAAGTAACCTTAGTCTCCATTGTTTTCTGGTTGTTTGCTTGAGGGATATTGAGGAATATTGTGGATCCGTTGAAGGTGTTTTGGAATTGGCTTGAATATTGTTTGGGCATTGCTTGGATTGAAGGTAAGGTCACCATAGAATAGAATTCCAACTCCAGCTATGCGAGAAAGGTAAGCCTCAAGAAAGCATAAACCTACATATATTTTTGTTGCGTGAAATGCATGGTAATGTTTAGAAGTGTATCCAAGTTGTTTTCCTTATTCCCAAAGCTTGTATTTTCAACTATTGGCCCTAATGCATTTTTATGTATGAACCCATTGAGACCATGATATATCCAAAACCCAAGCATGGTTTCCCAAGGTCGCAAATGCCCTTCTCTCAGTAATCTTTTGCTAGTTTATGGTTGTTAAATAATGACCATGTCATATTGCATCAACCCCCAAGTTTTTCTTACTCATAATCTCCCAATATGGAAAATAATTTGTTTGGTCAAACCCTCTTGTTTTGGAGTGTAGTGGGTAAAGAGTTTAAAATCTGGGAGTCTCCGTCTGTTTAATTTCTTCTTTAATATGCTTGGAAACAAAAATGACCTCCTTTAACACTTTGGAATTATGTTTGCTATTGAAATTTGACATGGGTCTTAGTTATCATTGATGGGTTCAATGGTCTCCTCATCAAATTGGTAGTAGCTTGTCATATTGGCATTATTGGCATTTGTAGGCACATAGTGCTTAAAAGGTCTTAGTTACCATTTATGGGTTTGATGGTCTCCTCATCAAATTGATAGCATCTTGTTATTGGAATTTGTAGTCACATAGTGCTTAGATAGGTATCATGGCATCATCCCTCTCTTGATGATAGATACTGGGAGATCATGACAAGAATTTTATTAACAAAAATTGGTGTAAAACAACAGCCATATTTACTCTTGGTGTAAAAAATCAGCCATGTTCACTTGAGAATTTCATCATCCACAACCAGTTGGAGGATCAATTGCAATTCTTGGACCTTCTTCATATCATCAAACTGTAACTTCTTTGTCAATACCCAGTCGTAAACCATGTGCGGGAAAGAAAACAACATGACCAATTTCAAGGACACCACTAATGGCCAACCCCTATCTGCATAACCCCTCTGCTTATGTACCTTTAGTGTTTTAACAAGGCATGATGCCAATTCTTGGCTGGAACTCTTTTCCTGTAAGCATGTGCAATTGTTTGGATTGTAGATCAAGGACAAAGTATTAAAAGGGATTAGCTTATGGAGTAATTAGATGTTGGAACTTTCCACTAATAGTATTTACATTTGTAACTTAAATGAAGTATACCAATGAACACTGTGACATAGGTTGGCATGTTTGTCTGAGAAGAAGAATAAAATGAAAATATTTATGTAATGGCAAACTACTCAATTTATGTCTTATATTACTGATGTAATGCATCAATCTAACATCCTAAACTCACCATAACCATGCAAGATTGTAGATCCTCTTGATAATGAATGATATAAGAGACTCAAATAGCTTGGTCTTGAAATTTGGATATGTCGATAGGCAGAAGGCCGTGTGAGTTCATTTTTCTAATTTTATTAGTAGGTCATAACTTATCAATGTGTCACTTAAAGGGATAGATTGACTAAATTGGAACGCTAGTATTTTTGGGTATTGATTAAATTTGTCATGCTAGGTTGTAATGGAAGATTACAAAGTCATCTTTGTTATATACTGAAACTTATAAAAATCTTAGGCAATTGCTTTTTTTAAGGAAGAAAGGAATGTTGCATTATCACTAATGATTAAAATGGAGGAGTCATTGAAAGTGCAACCAGTTTAGGTTTTATAATTTTTCAACTTTGGGTTCTTAGACAATATTCCTTTCATATAATATCTAATGCATTATTTTGCATTCTTGATTTTTACAAGCATGTATAGGGAATTATTTGTTAAATTTTCAGAATTTACTTCAATCTGATCTAGGATCTTAATTGAGAGAACAACATGTACAGCAAATCTACAGCATATCAATCATGGACACAATAATGCAAGCACACAAGAGACACAGAGTTTACTTGGGGAAAACTATAAAGGTGAAAAACCCCAATAACTTCCTCAAAGATAGATAGAGCAATGATACAACCAGAATACAAGAGATAGTCTTCTCCTAGCAGCAGAGCCTCCTCCTCACAAGTGTGCCACTTTCCGAATGAGAGAAGTGTGTGAATGAATGATGAAATAGAGATCTCCCGATCTCTATTTATACTAGACTTGACTTGTTTAATAACCTTTACTAGGTCGGCCTTAACTTAACCACATAACACAATGCTGACTGGGCCGAAACCCAATAGGGTGGTCTAATAACCCTTTGACCCACATGCCCGACACCCACTAGGGTGGTCTAATAACCCTTCGACCCACATGAATTATACAGAACCGACCCCAACAAGGTGGTCTAATAACCCATCAAGTATAAGTTACAACACTCATAATATAAATGACGACACTTCCGTATAGAGGAATCATAACATCTCTATAGGAATACAACCACTTCTGTATAGAGGAATAATAACATCTCTATAGGAATACAATATACATATATGTGAAATACATTCCGAAGTTACATATACATCAACACTCCCTCTTAACTAGGAAGGTATTTCTCGACACGGGTCTTCTAGCACAAGTCATCTTCTCTGGATCATCGTCACTGGATAATCGTCATCAAGTCATCATCATTGTCACTGCTGCTGCTATCTCAATCAATCTCTGAATCTACTCATCATAGGAAGTTCTACAAAGCCAGTCCTTTTTCATACTGGATGTAGGCCCACCACCTGTAGGTCTTCATCATATGTGCGAACAGTCTGATAGAGGTGGTCTCTCAGGACTAATTTTATGTGCGGATGCAATACCAGAAAGAGTATCCCATGAACATTTATGTGCATAAGCACGACCGACAAAATATCCCAAGACTGATTACATGCATCTCCTCCACAATACCTTTAAAGAGCATCCTAGGAACATTTATGTGCTGCAGCACGACCGGTAAGATCTCTAAAGAGCATCCCATGACTTATTACAAGCACACAGCTCAACCTCTCGGATCTCTAGGACTGATTACATGTGGATAGACAAAACCTTTAAAGAGCATCCCTGGAACATTTATGTGCCGCAACACGACCAGCAAGATCCCTAAAGAGCATCCCAAGACTAATTACGAGCACACAGCTCAACCTCTTGGATCTCCAGGACTGATTACATGTCTCTGTAGTAATACCTCATCCCAAGACTAATTACGAGCACACAGCTCAACCTATCGGATATCTGAGGATTGATTACATACTACATAGCAATACCGGAAAGAGTATCCCAGGAACATTTATGTGCCGCAGCACGACCGGCAAGATCTCCCAGGACTGATTACATGCTATTTGCACAACCTGCATATCATCTCTGACCTCCAAGTATCAACCTGATACTCATGATCCAACGGATCATCATCGCACAAAGCATCATCCTAATGCTCATGATCACATTGATCATCATCACTTTACCATCCTGATACATATCATCTAGAGCAACACCCTAAAGCTCGTCATCATGATCATCCTGATCATACAATGCATCCACCTGATGCATACCAAGTATCTACCTGATACATATCATCATACATGATCCACCTGATCATACAATGTATCCACCTGATACAAATACAAATACATGATACATATCAACATACATGATCTACCTGATCATACAATCTATCCACCTAATACATATATAGATACATGGTCCAAGCATCCAACATGATGCATATACAAAATACATACAAATGATCCAACCAATCATATCCAACATCCAACATGATGCATACATACATATACATATAAATGATCCAATTGATCATATCCAACATCCAACATGATGCATATACAAAGCAGTAACTGGAGCATCATCGTGATGCTCATCATCCATGATCCTCCTTATCATCATAGCACCGTCTTCTTTAGATCATCTCATCGTCCACGAAGCACAGCCCAAATGCACATCATCCAGCACTTACACCACCGACATGGGAGAACACATCTACCACCATTCAGGGAAGGCTCCAACCCTTACTTTTTCACCATGGGAGAACACATCTACCACCATCTGAAAAATGGCTCAGCAATTACATCACGACCAAGGGAGAACACATCAACCATGTCAAAAAAGCTCATGTGCATCTGCATCTTCTGGACTCATCACTTCCCTTTGGAAGGAACCTCGATCTGAAGTGCACCAAGCCTCTCTCTGAAGTACTCAAACTTCACTTTGGCCAATGGCTTGGTCAATACATATGTAACCTGCTCATCTGTCGCAACATACTCTACTTCAGCTGTACTTAGTGCTACGCAGGACTACTTCCTGCTAAACCAGGAGATCACACCTGATCCCATACTGAAGCAACACCTAGAAGTGCTCTTCCTATCTACAGCACTGCCTGTTCAATATGAATCAACATAACCCTACAGGTTAAACTTTTGATTCGCATCATACTTGAGCCCATAATCAATTGTACCCTTCAGATACCTCAGAATATGCTTTACAGCAACCAGGTGAACACTCCTCGGATCCATCAGGAACTGGCTCAATGTGTTCACCGCAAAGCAAATATCTGGTCTTGTGTTCGTCAGGTACATCAAGGACCCAATCATCTGACGATACACAGTGACATCAACCGGATCAAATGAAGCATCATACAAAAGCTTCAGGTTTGATGCCATAGGTGTGGCCATGGCCTTGCAGTCCATCATCCCGAACCTCTTCAGGATCTCTACTGCATACTTCCCTTGTCCAAGGAAGATTCCATCTGCACTCTGCCACACCTCCATATCTAGAAAGTGGTGCATCATACCCAAGTTCTTCATCTCAAACTTGGAAGCAAGCTTCCATTGCGTGTCAACAATCAATCTATCTTCACCTGTGATAAACAGGTCATCCGCATACAAAAGTAGTGTCACTGGATTTCCTTCCTCAACTTTGTAGTAAAGGTTGGAATCCGCTTTACTCTTGGTAAAGCCCAAACTAGATAGAAAGCTGTCTATCCTACCATACCAAGTTCTGCACATATATGACTCCCTGTCATGTGTCTCAGAACCAAGTGGCTGTTCCACATACACTTCTTCTTCAACTACACCATTCAAGAAGGTTGTCTTGAAATCCATCTGGTGTATCTTCCACTTCATCACTGCAGCCAGAGAAAGTACTGATCCGATGGAAGTGTATCTGGCTACAAGAGCAAAAGTCTCTATGCTACCACCTGCAGCATGCTTGATCTTGTAGATCCTCTTGGAAGTCATTACAAACTACCCTTCAGGTCTTGGGACTACATCCCAAACATCTTCATGATCGACTTGTACTCCTCGATCATGGAGTTCTTCCCAGATCCTGGGAACTTCAATATCTTCAATATTTTCAATAGATAACTTTGTTGCTGAACAAATGTTGTAGTCCTTCTTTTGTAGGTGATGGTATACGATCTTTCCTACACAACAAGTTAAATTGCATGATTAGAAAACATCTCATAGTTTTCAGAACAAATTCTTACACATAAAGAAATATGTCATACAGTCATGCAATTATCTTAGCCAATGCTTCAATACAACATTTATCCATATCCCGTAACTTTCTAGATGCCTTCCAATCTCTACCAGAACATTGTTAAGAGTGTGCACAACTCCTAACATGTCAGCAAAGAGGTTTCATTCTAGATAAGTAGCAATGTAATGTTGTACAGTGCCATAGGCCACTTACCCATCAAATGCATATTAGTAGTAAGCTGTTCATTAAAGCAATCATTCTAATATGCATAATACACATCCTAAATCTAGGAACATAAGCATATACATCATTGAACAATATTATTTAAACAAACAAATATGCAAGAAATGACAATTAAAATACTTATCTTTGTTTGTTTGTTGGGTGGACTCCCTCTGAGTCTTTGCTTCCTTGCAGGAGCTAATCTGAAGTAGCTTCTTCTACACCTTTCTGTTGTGGAATGTAGAGAGATGGTCAACTCCCTCTGAATATCTGCATCCTTGCAGAAACCACTGGAGTGTGCTCCCTCTTGATTTTTGCTTCCGAGATTACCTGTTCTGAACTTATATTCATTCTAGATCCCTATGCATGCTTATTAGTATCATCATTGTGTTATCCTTGAGGTCTCATACATAATCACACATTTATTAGTATAATCTTAATACTATAAAAACACAATAATCTTAAACATGTATAGTCATGATCATTCACAGATAATAAACATTAGTATTCAAGGTTTCAGGGAAGTCTTCTTTTACTCATGCATATTCTTATTTGATCATAGGACTCTTCTAATTAGTTAAATCATCAATGCATAAACCCATGATTACTCCAACCTATACCTTCATGATTCTTCTGGTTAGTCATATCATCAATTATGGTAGGAAACATAATATGCATACAACCATGACTATTCAAACCTATGACTTCATGAATAATCATTATCAACAACACAACAGTATAAGATCCTAACACAAGGTAGGATTCTAGCTTGATATAGGAAAAACATACCTGGATTAGCATGCTAGCTAGTTATGTCTAACATACCGCATAATGTCTTCTGGTTCTCTTCAATTACTTGTGCTAGTAACCTGGATGTCTCATAAGTTATCCATTGTAGAACCAAGTTATACATACCTCGTAAGTAGATTTTCTAAGTGATCCATGACAATGGATGAATCTTTGTCTTCATGTCATCATGATCATATGTTCTTGAACTAGAACATGATTTGTCTTTCTTGGTGTACCTTTCATGTTAGCGGACAACATAAACCTCATACAACACCATAATGCATTAGTACAATCATAAGTGTCAACACCCTAATGCATGCATTCATAATTTTGTTAAGGTGATACGACAAGTCTAAAATCAAGATTGTTCTAACCGTAATAACATGAAGACAAACATATCATAAACTTAATCATGAACAAATCTTGAGACATACCTGGATGAGTCATACCTGTCGAGATTGCTTGTAATCTTCTTATTTAAGGCCTTAGCCTCATCTCCCTCTAAAACAGGAACTTCTTCACTTATGCAAGTGACCAATCCATCTTCTTCTAGGATTAACCCAATCCACTTGATTTGCAAGAACTGGATCTGGAGATGGATTAAGGTTTGTCAGAGAAACCCCAAAAATTCAAACTTTGAATTTCAAACTTTCTAAAGGATAGAAATATGCACCTTGATGAGCTGATCAAGCTGGTATGTTCGGAATTTGAAAACTGCAAAGTTTCACTCCTCAATTTTGCCTTTGAAACTTTCGGATTCACTTGACGTGACCTTGAACTGGGGTTTGATGAAGCCCACTCTTATGCCCAATCAAAATGTTTGATCCAAAGCTCTAAGATTCTATTTTTCTGAGGATCTTCCAGCCGTGGTCACAGATTTCAAAAATTCCCATTTTTACAGAAGCCCTAATTTTCCACTTTTATGATCAAAGAACTGAACTAGGGTCTGATCAAGCCCGGCCTTCTGCCCAATCAAAAGTTCTGATCTTGGTCTCTAAATTTCAATTTTGATGAGTAGCATTCAGCCATAGTCTTCGATTACAAAAATTCCAACTTTCTCCGAAACCCTAAATTCCGGAAGCCATGAATGAAGGTGCTCAAAAATAATTATGTTATGACAGAAATATGTACCTGATTGTTTCTGGTGTAACTCTGAAATTTTTGATCCACTAGGTCTGAAAAATTTTCCTAAGATAGCCCAACCTGTCATCTTTCCATCCCGATAGGTCTGACCTCAATTGGATTCTCTAAGAGAGAGTTATGCCAAGTGTCGTAATGTGACCTGTTTATGGGATAAAACAGGAGAGCGAACTTGTACGGCGTGCCACGTGTTACTGGTTCAATTTCAGCCTCTGAAATAGTTTCTTGAGGTAGTACAGTTTGTGTAATACCTGTCACTTTTTACAAAATTTCTTTTGGAGCTTCCTATCCCATGTTATGACCTTTTTTCCAAGGTCACCTGTTTTTGACTCAGATCTAGAAGAGGCAGAAACCCTATATTGTACAGATCATAAATCACAAAGTATAATGAATTAGAGGTTTTTCTTTGGGCACAAGGTACATGGGGATCTAATATTCTACCTGTAAAAATTTCCGATCCGAAACCTTCTCCAAAATGGATTTATAGAGAAAGTGCTATGATGACTGGTTTTTGCTATATCAAGCCCTAGCATCGTAAGTGCAACAAGTGTCATACATGCCATATCATGCCTTCTTTCAGGCTAGCTCTGATACCATGTTAAATTTTTAGAATTTACTTCAATCTGATCTAGGATCTTAACTGAGAAAACAACATGTACAGCAAATCTACATCATATCAATCATGGACACAATAATGCAAGCACACAAGAGACACAGAGTTTACTTGGGGAAAACCATAAAGGTGAAAAACTCCAATAACTTCCTCAGAGATAGATAGAGCAATGATACAACCAAAATACAAGAGATAGTCTTCTCCTAGCAGCAGAGCCTCCTCCTCACAAGTGCGCCACTTTCTGAATGAGAGAAGTGTGTGAATGAATGATGAAATAGAGATCTCCCGATCTCTGTTTATACTAGACTTGACTTGCCTAATAACCTTTACTAGGTCGGCGTTAACTTAACCACATAACACAATGCTGACTGGGCCGACACCCAATAGGGTGGTCTAATAACCCTTTGACCCACATGGCCGACCCCCACTAGGGTGGTCTAATAACCCTTCGATCCACATGACTTATACAGGGCCGGCCCCAACAAGGTGGTCTAATAACCCATCAAGTATAAGTTACGACACTTACAATATAAATGACGACACTTCTGTATAGAGGAATAATAACATCTCTATAGGAATACAACCACTTCCGTATAGAGGAATAATAACATCTCTATAGGAATACAATATACATATATGTGAAATACATTCTGAAGTTACATATACATCAACATAATTTTTTTGGAAAAATGGTTTAACTTTTGTACTTGTTTGTTACCTCATTACTGATTGATCCAAACTGGATCCAAAATCATGAATGGTTGTAATGCTTCTACTAGCAATGGTTAAATGTGATATAATAGATAAAAGAAAATACAAGGAAAACAAAAATGTAAATAAGGAAAGAAAAAATAAGATGAAATAAATGTGAAAATAAAAATGAAATAGGAGAAGAAAATGGGGAACATGAAACGAAAGGTGAGGTCTATTGGCCTTCCTATTACCCAAGCTCTCCCTCTTTGTTCCTTCATTTTCACTTAGAAGGGGCTTTTTGTTGAGAAGAGAAGAGGATGCACAGGGAGCCATAAGCAACCTTGTAACCAGAGATTGCCAAGATATAATAAGCAACCATTCAAAGCTGGTTTTCCCATTTGGGTTTCCAGAGTAAATTTATGGTGTCCATTATATGCTTGATTCATTTCTTTGGTTCATTTTATTAATTGATGTGAGTGTTTTAATATGATTTGATCTATGTTTTAATGCTTCTCTTGTTCATTAGATGGTTTGGCATTCATTTTCAGCTATTAAGTAAGGTTGTTTTTCATGTTTTCAAAGTTGTCTTGCAAAATACAAATGCCAACAGCTGTGAAACTACCACCATCCATTCCATTATGAGTCATGAGATCAATGGCTCTCATTTAGGAGTTGTTGGAACTCTTTAAGTAGTTTCTAAATTGAATCTTTTAAACATATTTGACTGTTGGACGATTTGAGAAGTGCACAAGGCATTTTTAATCACTCTTGGTTGAATTTCGAAATGCCCATGGCGTTTTCATCAGTGTGGGGTCATTTTTATCAATGCCCAGTGAATCTACAAGTTCATGAGGCTATTTTAATCACTATTGGATGAATTTCAATGTGCCTGGAGCATTTAGCTTGCTTACTGGGACATTTTTCTTTCTCTGTGAACATTTAGATTTGTGCTGGGGCATTGTTCATCTCTGTGGATGTTTAAATTCTTTGCTGGGACGTTTTTTCATCTCTGTGAGCGTTTTTATCACTGGGGTGTTTTTTACCACTCTTGGAGGAATTCAAATATGCCTGGGGTTATGACCATTGCTAGAGGAGTTTAAATTTGCCTGGGACATTTTTTATGACTCTTGAATGAAGTTAAATGTGTCCGGGACATTTTTTATGATTGTTAGAATTAAATGTGCCTGGGGCGTTTTTTACCACTGCTGGAGGAATTTAAATGTCCCTGGGGCGTTTTTGACACTGTTGAATGAATTTAAATGTCACTAGGGCAGTTTTTTACTACAACTGGGTGAATTTAAATGTGTCTGGGGGCATTGCTGATCACTATTGAGTGAATTTTAATGTTCCTGGGGCGTTTTAATCATAGTGAGACAAATATAAATGTGCATGGGGCATTTTGATCATTGGGTGTTTTTTTTATCTATTTTATAGCCAATTACTCTCAACCTGGGCACACCCTCCTGTTAGTTTTATTTCCTTGGACCAGATGCCAGTGGGAATTGATTGGAAGGGAATGTCTACAATTGATGAGTCATTACTCCATCAAGAACTGGAACAGGTAGATGTAATCGCTTTCTTTTTAATTGGAATGCATTAAACATTAGTGTGTGTTTCCTTGGTAGGAATAAGTTGTTTATGATTCCTCTCATAGTAGTGTAGACATGGAGTGATGGAACTCAAAACCAAAACCATGCCACTGTAATATTTTCGGCCAATGATATAACACCAAAGAGAGGACAGACTGCAAGTGTTAAAAACAAAGACTCCACTGGAGTTGTACAAGTTCAAAGAAACATAGTCGAGGAAGGCAGGCAGTCGAGCACTGGACCAAGTCTCAAGAAGAACGATCCTCACATGCATATTAGGAGTAGCAGTAAAAATAAAGAAACTATAGCCTCATATGCCATCACTATTTGTGCTTGTTGATGAACAAATTTGAAGATAGATTTCTCATGTAATTGAGCTTAAAAGGCTTGGAGTCAGAGCGTTTAAGTTCAAATTCAAGTGTCAAATGAACCAATCATTATCTCAACCTTGACAAATTAAGAACAAAGACTATAAATAATTTTTCTTCACAAGTATCCATGTTGGTGAGTTGAGTGGGATATAAGTCCCTCGATTACGGATCACTGATTAGACATGCTAAGTGGAGTTTTTGGGTTAACTTTTCATGTTTTAATTATTTTGACTTGTATAGTCATTTTGTGTACTTACAAGCCAAGATCTTTGTGGGCAAAGAGCCTATCTAGTTTTTTGTGATCTTGCAAAGTTTCATTGTCTTTAAGAACCACTATGAATAACTCTTTTAGAATGTTTTCTTTTTGGACATCAATTGCTTCTCGAAATCTTGGACATATGTTATATGTTCTAATTGCAAATTCCAACTTTCTAATCAATAGTTGTGAGTTATGTGAGGATATTTCTATCATGGAGTTCACCAAAATCTAGCCCAATGGATGTAACAATTATGATATTGATTCTTATCTATTTATTTTACACTTTTTCCAGGGTGGACATAGCTCTGGATACAAGTGGTACATTGCAGAAAAAGGGATTGCCGATGATACCTACAAAGAAAATGGATTGGCACTTTTTAGAGTGCAAGGAATTGGACTTGAACACATGTAAGCAATTCAAGTTGAACCAGTAGAACCTATACCAAAATCACCTCTCTATTTCATGGTTATATGCGTAGATGCAGGCATGTTGTTGTTCTAAAGGAAGTTGTGTAATAATTTTTATGGGAATATTGTTACCTAACTAAACTAGATTATGGTGCATGGTACCAAGCAAATTTTATGTGAGTTTGCCACTATGGTATTGAAAAAGTTTTAGATTATTTGCCAAATAAGATGCGATAATCATATAGTAGTTTTTCTACATGTGCAAAAAGATGACTCGCATGATTTCTGTATTAGGAAAAAATCACCATTGATCCTAATCTTAAATCATGTCACATGACATTTAATTTTAACAAATGTGCAAGTGACCAAGTCCAAAACTTTATAAAACTCTAGAGCTTTGATGTTTCTGAACTTGTTGCAACTTGCAATCCATGCATTGTTGAGATTGCTTGAATATTAAGCTTTCATGGAACTTTATGATGGAACTTTAAGGAACATAATGTATATGAGTAGGATCCTAGAGTAAGTGGACATGTGCATGTTCTAGCTATAAGAAATCTAGAAATTTAAATAACATAAGGTATCCAGGGACAGAGCTTGGTATGTTGAATAGTCTATTGAAGCTACTAAAATATAAGTCATTTATGAGAGAAGCATGAAATATTTATGTGTTCTGTGCAGAGTATTATGGATTTAGATAAGTTTTTAGGATGCAAACACTTAAGAGCTTCTACTACTTGTCAAGTTTTATAGCATAATGACCTATCTTTGGTTACAAGTGTAGAAATATAATTTATTTTGTACTTCTTTCTAAGTTCTCTCTAGGGTTGACATCTCTCGAGTCTACCTCTACTGTGCTTATTGGAAATATGCTTGGAAGGTATCCTACTTTCCTGGTAGCTTGCTCGGTAGCTTGTTGTTGCATAAAGAAAATAAGGGAAGGAGAAGGAAGGGTTTGGAGGAAGCTTGGAAGTGGGTAGACTAAGTTAATAACTGGGTAACTTGTTGTTGCATAACATAATGGAGGGAAGGAAAAGGGAATCAAGCTACGCACTAAGTAGACTAAGTCAATGAGGTTTTTCTTCCCAATTTATTTTGGATTTATTATGTATTTTGAATTTTTATAATCTTGTGCACCAGAGTAGAATTTTGCATTTCTTTGGCACAAGGGGGTTCTATAACTTCTCGTGATGTGCGGAAACAAGCACCTAGAACTGATTTATTTTATGGTCCTAGCTACCAAACTGATTTATTCTATGGTCCCAGGTATCACAGTATCCAGGGGGCATTGGATTCACATTCATCTTGCATCCATGGACCAGGGTAACCCTGTGAGTGTTTTGGTTGCAATTTTGTATACTAATGTCAGACAAAAACATTAATCGCTTTTACCTTACCTCATGACATATTATTAGGAAAAAAATTTAAGCTTGATTATGACATGCCATTAAGTTCTTATATTTGGTTGAATTGCTGGTAAACATAGAGACACTACCAAATCTAATTTTGTTGAAAACAGATAGAAACCCGACCTCAAATGTACTTCACTGAACATTGGTTTTGAAGCAGGCCATTGTACTATCTCCTAACATTACCTAAGAGGAGTAGTCGCCCCAAACTTTTTATTTTTAGTGTCTTATTCTTGGATATTTTCTAGCAAACTATTGAGTCTATGCAATGTAAATACATTCAAAGCTTTGTCTAGATTAAATCTACTTGGAAGCTGCATGCTGCTCAAAAAATTTTAAACCTACCACTCTTATTTTTTAAACCTGCCACTCTTATGCTGCTCAGGGCTTGGTCATATTTGGGTTCCCTTTGTGGTGAATAGCATGGGGGTCAAATTCATGTCACTCCAAAAGACCCAAAAATTATATCAAAACTAGGGATTTTGCATGTTCTATAAGAAGTTTCCCAAGATTTCCTTTGTGATTTTTCGTGACATTACTTTGACCTATAGATTTGTCCTTCTTGATGATCAGTTTCAAGATATTTTGACAAAAAAAGTAGTGGGCCATAGTTGAGTGATTGCTTGGAGAGAAAGTTGCTGTGCAATTCATTCCCTTTGGAAATTCTCAGGCATTTGTGTATTATGGACAGGCACCGACAGTCAAGCCACTGTATTCCTTGTGAGATCTCTGAGCTACACAGGGTATAGAGGTGAAATGCTAAGCAAATTGAGGACCTCCAAGTGGCAGTGTTGTGCATCATTATTAATATTACTCCTTTTCTGCATCCTTTGGCTGGGGTGTTAAGGGATTGACATCTTAATTGCAACTTTTCAAGGGCTCATTGAGGCTGGAAAATTATTGATGAGTAGTTTCTCCTCTCCATTTAATTCCCTTGAAAGAGACTCTTCTAAAGTCCAAAAATTGTTGGAATGTGGAGACTTTTGGATGGTGGAATTTTAACACTTTTGATTAGCTTCCCCAAATGAAGGTGTCTGTCCAAAACTGCCCTACTTTATTAAGTAGAAAAGAGTTTGTAATTGTTTCACAATCCCTAGAAATTACCCTTTGACTGGCTTTCCCAAATGAAGGCATCCATTCAAAAATGTCATTCTACTATATTGTCTTCATAAAGAAAAAAAGAGGAGTTAATTGTTTCACATTCCCTACAATCATTATAGATTTATAAGCTTAAACTCTTCCTAGCTTATCATGTGGTGGACTGTAGTGCATAACAAAGTAGATTAAAAGCCTTGAGTTAATTAAGGCTTTAAAAGACACAAATAGGAACTCATGATCTCCCTCGTTGAAACATTATTTTGCAGAGAAAGTAGAGATTGCTTGTTGTTAAGTGATGAAAGTGGGAGTTGACAGTTCACACGAACTAAAGGGATTGAGTATAGAATGAGTTTGTTTGGAATATGAATGGCATCATGAAGTTGTCAAAGCCATTATAAATTAGAGAACATGATTTACCTTTCAATGGAGAGCCTTGGGAATCACCATTTCTACTTTTTAGAAGTGTTCTATAGATTTTGAAATTTTCACATTAAATCGTAAAATTTCAGTTCCTTGAAAATTGAATATCATGCATTTAATATTTAGCCCACTCACACGTCTTGTTATGAGGAATACTGAAAAAAGATTGAAGATGTTATAAAATGCAGATGCAATTATAGCTGCAACTTGAGCATTTGGACTGATTTCCACTGTCATCATTCCGAAGTAAGTGTAGAGGAGAAAAGTGCAGAGAGTAACAAAGAGGTACCAAAAGAATTTATACCCATACCAATGGAAACCAATCACTGAGTATGTAATAATTCCATACATAATTGTTTGGAAAAGAGTATATGGGATTTCTACCACTACCTGCAACAAATAGGAAGCCACAAGAGAAAATCTCGTCAAATATAATGGTCTTTCTGATTTTTCAAACTAGTATAATTATCAGTAATCAACCATTTCAAAATATATTAGAACATGAATTATTCGTGACTCTATGTTATAGACCTACTCGTGACTCTCCAAATTTGTTGTGAGCTTCTACAGAAATTGAGATATGCTAAAAATGTGCAAATTTCAGAGAAAATAATTCAACAAAGACTATCAATATTTTTCAGGTCACTTTCAATAAGACCTTGGATTCCTCACCTGTGCTAAAGCATATACAAGTGGAGAATACAACCTAGCTATTTTTTCTCTATAGAAAACCTTGCGTTCAACATCAACAAAGGGTTGCACAGAGGAGCCATTATTTATTCCTATAAACAACATGGCACCATACATGGCCCCCATCATCTTGAGCAGGTCTTCTTGGTCATTTCTGTTGCAAATAGTCCAAGAATGTAAATGCTCTTCATTTGCTTGCTAGTACAGAATTATGTGCAAGTAGATTTAGAAAGCAATGGTTAGCACAGATGTTTTTCACTATCAGGTAATCCAGCATTTTGAAACTGAATGACCCTATTTAAGATAAACACTAGATAGTATACCAAACAGATAAAGCATGTCCCAACATGTAACAAATTAGCTTACATTTGCGTCCCTTGTTGCCAATAGATAATGCCAAAGAGTAATCTAGTAAAAAAACTGAAGGTTAAGTGCACTAAATTGTAACCAGGACTTTGACAATACGGCCAAAACTATTTCCATAGGTAGATTGTGAATTGTTTCCAAGCACATTGTGCCTAGTCATATGGAAAATAAAGGTCCTTGGCATTTGGAGCTGGGGTACATAACTCCTTAACAAGTTCATTGTTTTCCCTTTAACAAAATGATATTTATTAGTATCTCAGGAATCATTGAAAAATAAAGAATTCTATTGGTTTGTAACATCAAAAAGGGTTTAGAAATCTATTGGTTCCAAGGGCTTCCCCTGTACTTACCAAAAAAAAGTTGACTCTTTGTAGATATGAGCAAAGTCTACACTAAGGCGCTGCTCTGCACCTGTAGAGGTGACCTCTAACATCCATGTTGCAGGATTATACATGTCCTTAATATTTGGCACTCCTGGAATAGCTTGCAGGGGAAATTAAAGTAAAGCACTATCACGTAGTTGCTTACTGTACTATTACACGTTTCCACATTTCGTGCAACTTAGCATTATGGGCAAAAAGGTCTATCCCAAAATTAGTAACTGACTTTAAGCAATGGAAAAATGAAAGAAGTTGATATAAACTTGCTCTGGCCCTGGTTAGGCTCTAAAAAGTAGAATCATGATTGCTAGCATGGGTTCTTTACTCTCCACAAAGAATACATAGGAAAAAAATGTTTGGATGAACTTCGGGACATCATCAATTTTAATTAGTAGGATATTTTTACTATATAGTTTATACTATAGATCTACCATGCTTTGAATTTAACTTTGAAATGAATTTTAATCTGAGGCTCATGCCATCTGTACATAAAATTGAACCCCAACAGAGAGGGCAATCAAATTGATCACATGTATGCCTGCAGTTAAATGGTTGGCTGGAAGAGGTGAATGATATGTGGCATACACCAAGAGAATCCAATAGCTGAGACAACATTGACACTCCCCTTATGTCAACAAGGCTTTAGGATCATCCTTGGATTATTTTATAGATGATGTAGACTAAGGGATACACTCTTGAGTTCATTTTGTTTAAACTTTATATATAGTAGTCGATTGATTCTTTTGTCATATGGTCTATAGAATAATTTATTTAAGAAGCAGATAGGACTTGTGATATGGATGATTGGATCCTCTTCCAATAGATCTATCTTATAATTTTAGTGGTACACGATCCTTATTTAAAGTCATTAAAGTTTGTGTCCAATTAAAATAAAGATTAAAAAGGGTTTAAAATAAGTTTGGGTTTACGTGGTGTTCTACTTTAATGAAAATTACAGTCAAAGAGTAAACACAGTTTTATGTTCTCCAGAAGCAAAATAATCTCATAATAGAGACTGAAAAGAAATTGTTAGCACGCATTATCCTATTATATATTTTGAACTATTATGGAAATAAATTAAATTCCATCACTGGTACTATAAATATTGAATAGAAGGTTCTGTCCACTGGTGAATTTTAGTTCTTGTCCAGTTATCCTATGTGAGGGGCATATATTCTCTTTGCAGAATCTCTTTTTGGAGAAGGTAAGCAGGTAGATTATATTGGAACAAATAGTGGTAAGGGAATTGTCTTTCCTACCTGTCTTGTCAATCACATCCAAAATATACACATTCATTTTGTGTTTTGACAGTATATGAGATTTGCATAAGAAAATAGTGAGACCATGAAGATCTACATTCTAAACTTATATGGATGAATTTAAGGGGTTTGATGCTATATGGATGAAATTAAGGGATACATATATATCATTTTGTACTATATGTTTGATTCTAAACAGATAGTTGATACTTATGGGTTTCACTGTTGTCGGATTAAAGCACTTTTGTGCAAGAGCGTTGAATCCATTGTGGAGGCCATGATTAGGAAGGACCCTCATGAAGTGGAGTTTATTCAAGTAGTACAAGAAATAGTACATTCGTTAGAGCCTGTCCTCTCCAAGAGCCCACAGAAGTAGAAGTAGCTCATCCTATTTTTTTAATTGTAGCTGGTGAAGTTTCTTATTTGCTATATTAGTCCTACTCATCTGTTGCTTACAAATATCAGGTTATTATTGAGAAAGCTGAGAGAAGTGACATACCAAACATTGACAAGAAAAAGTAAGTGTTGGTTGAATTTATTATAGAAATGATGACTATTAATCACTAGAATTGTTGAAAATAAACTAGCTTTTTTAAAAACCCTTGAAGAATGTTATTGAAGTTATTTTCATGCAAGTTTTAAGAAATTGCCTGTTTTTGCAGGTACCTTGTTCCTGCTGACCTGACAGTTGGTCAGTTTGTTTATGTCATTCGAAAACGAATTAAATTAAGTGAAGAGAAAGCTATCTTTATTTTTGTCAATAATGTACTCCCTCCAACTGGTATCTCTCTCTCTCTCATCCATTACAACCTTAGATACTAGTCCTGTTATGTTTGCTTTAATGAAAGCTGCTTCATTCTTATGCCATCTATTTATATCTTACTAACACATCTTTGTGGTTGATTTGTCCAGCTGCTATAATTTCCTCAATATATGATTAACACAAGGATGAAGATGGATTCCTTTATGTGACATATAGTGGAGAAAACAAATTTGGTAATGAGGATGGATTCCTCGATGTCACATCTACTTAAATTTTAAACTTTCAATTTCGAATTCATTATCTCAAAGCAAGGTTGAGTGCCACTCATCATAAAAAACTGTAGTTATTTGAACATGACACTTCTACTTTTGCCATGGCTATTGAATTCCATGCTGTCAGAGTGATAAAGTTATTAGGTCTACTGAAACACTGTACAGCAGTGATTTGTAAATACAAGACAAAGATGGGATTGTGTATGTGCTTTTAACTATATGGTCCATATTTCTGTTTGGGGATTCTATTTGGAGAAAAAGCAATTAATTGATATATGGTCCAACTTTGCTTGTATATATTATGTTCTAAATGTATGGAGTTCCATTAGGAGATTCCTGTTTCTTTTGGTTTACATTTCTTGTTTGCAATTGATCTGTGATATTTTGTTATATGCATCACTCCAATTTTATTGTAGCTCTGGTTTGATTAGGTTTGCATTTTATCATTGAATGCCATGGTTGTATTATTCATGTATGAATTCCTTTTCTTAGTCCACAGAACCAATGGTGTGCTTTTGTGCTTCTCTCAGCTTAAATGTCTTACCAATATTGAGCTCAGATTTTTTGCAATTGTTTTTTGTTCTACTAGGTTTCTGATGTGCATTTGTCCTCCAGTGGTTTGTTAAATGTTAGCTCGTTTTACGAGGCCTTTCCATGATCATGTAAACTTATGTATATCAGGTTGATTAGTATAAAGAACCATTTGTTTTTAAAAAAATAGACATTCTGTCGCTATGGAGACGACAAGCGCTAGCAAGTTTCGATGAACTTGCTATACTAGCGACGGAAATCTTCGTCGCTAGTATAGCAAGTTCGTCGAAAGTAGCCGAGGCTTGTCATTTCTATAGTGACTGACATATTTTTTTTAAATATGTGAATCCGTCTCTATAACCACGCACTTTTGGTGCTATAGCCACGAACGTTCGTTGCTAGAGAGACGGAGATCGCTTTACTTTTTTTTTAAATATGAACATCCGTCACTGTCGCCACGCACTTTCGGTGCTATAGCCATGAACTTTTGTTGCTATAGCCACGAACTTTCGTTGCTAGAGAGACGGAGATCGGTTGACTTATTTCTTTTAAATATGAACATCCGTCACTATAGCCACGCACTTTCAGTGCTATAGCGATGAACTTTCATTGCTAGAGAGACGGAGATCGGTTCACTTATTTCTTTTAAATATGAACATCCGTCGCTATAGCCACGCACTTTCGGTGCTATAGCCACGAACTTTCGATGCTATAACCATGAACTTTCGTTGCTAGAGAGACGGAGATCGGATCACTTATTTCTTTTAAATATGGCCATTCGTCACTCGAGCCATGAATTGTCGGTGCTATAGCCACGAACGTTCGTGGCTAGAGAGACGTAGATGGCTTCATTTACTCTCTTTTTTAAATATAAACATTCATCGCTATAGCAATGCACGTTCGTGGCTATAGCCACGAACGTTGGAAAGTGTTGCTACAGCGACGAGATTAGTGCCAAAAAAACAAAGAGTCCAATTTGTCGCTATAGCAATGAAAAAGTGTTGCAATAGCAACAATTTTCCATGGTAAAAATGTCCACATGTACTAGTGAGCCCAGTGAAATTGCTATAAATTTGTATGTTGTATTGTATTCAGGAATGTAACCAGTTCAGGGCTGAAGGCTCTTTAATATATTAGTGTTTTTTTTTTGTTAATTCCGCTACTCCTCCATTTCTGTCAAATAGTAAGGTTGATTAGGACCATATTGTTCCCAACTGAAGTGTATCAATGTAAAAAACCTTCATAACTTAGAAATACAAAATTTCTATATGATAAGATATACAAGATAAATTTATTAGTGTGTATTAATGTGCATGAATGATCACAAAAGTAGTTCAACCAGACTCAAAAACTCAAAAATATGGAGCACTTTCTTGGACAAAGGGAAAAAATTTGTTTTCCTTACTTGTAAAGCTTGTTCCAGTGTGCTTGTAATACATTTTTTGTAGGCATACTAACCAGATCACAGTCATGCTAATGTAATTTGAAGCAGAGAGGTTATGTCATTTTGGGATTGGGGTTAAAAATAAAAAATAAAGTGAGATAAATTTTAGTTGCAGTTTCACAACCATAATTTTATCTATCTCTAGGAACTAGATTGTTACCATGCCAACACAATCAAAAGCAGAGTGATGGAAGATTCCATTTTCAAATTGAATCAACCCGTGTGATGAGTGCATAAAGGAGGATGTATTCTGTGGTACATTAGAAACCCTTTCTAATAAACGGGGATGTATATCTTATGTTGTGCATTGAAAACCATATGTTATAAAGTAGACCTTGCAGGTTGTGCATGGTACTAAAAATATGGGTTTTAATTTCTTGTTCTGGGAATTGAAGGATTTGGGTATGAGGGTGAGGAGCATGGGTGGGATTAATATGAAGAAAAATTTTCACATGAATGAGGACATTTAAGTACCTTTTAAAGGGAATCCTGGGAACCTATAAGATTTGTGGCAGATTTTTGGCACCTTCTTGATGCAGCCGTTTGCAGTTTCTTTCATATCTTTGTCAAATCCATCTTCAAGGGTTTTAGCAGCTCCAATCATCTTCTAAATGTGCATTCTACAAGCTGAAAGCACCAAGAATGATTTAGTGAAACGATAATGTATCATGAGACTTTGTTAAAGCCATCTTCAAGGGTTTTAGCAGCTCTAATCATCTTCTAAATGTGCATTCTGCAAGCTGAAAGCACCAAGAATGATTTAGTCAAACGATAATATATCATGTGAGCTAATTAAGACAACCCAAGAAGGAAATCATGCTTACACTATTAAATAAGGGCGCTGCAGGTTGTAATACAAATTGAACAGGGCTAGGTCTTGGAAGCTTGTCAAGCTTGGGGTACAATATGTATCAAGTAAACACCCTAAAAATAAGAAACTAAAATACCTAACCATATGCAAGTAAAATACTGTGGTAAAATCCTGTGGTAGAAGATGTATTAAGCATCGCCGACAAAGGAAACATATTCAAATCCATCAACACCTCATCAAGAATCTAGTTCTAGCTCTCCTTTCAGTACTTCCTTCATGAGAGTTAAGAGAGGTTTGGCACACACATGAGAAGTCGAAATATAGATGCAAGGTAAGAATGCATTCTTCCCCTTTTTAATTTAACTAAAACTAAAAAATGAAATATTATTTTAGCATAATTAAAAAATAAAATAAATATTTGAGACGATAATGAAAAAATATAAATATTAAAGATAAAATGAGAATTTCATCTTAAATAATTGTCTTAAAACCCTCCTTCTGTAGTATTAAGTGTGATTAAGGATTTGGAAATTATTTTCCTACTTGTTCCTTTGTCTCTTGTGATGCAAAGGATCGATTTGGTGTCCTTACCACTAGGTGGAGATCTAGGTCTTTTAAGGTTTCCAATGCTTAGTCCCTTTTCTATAAGCTTGGGGATTCTTTATTCTCGATGGATTTGGGCATGGAATGCTCTTTGATTAACATGTATGGTCTCTATAAATATATGATCCATTTTTGGGAAAAAATTCAAATTGGATCGGTCATATATTGAATATGTTATTGTTGGTGGTTATTTGAACTTTACTATTGGTGATGCTGAAATTTGGGGGGGGTGTTGCATAGGAGGATGCTTTATCATTTTATTTTGTAAGATATTCTGAGGATAAGGGTTTATCTAATGTTAGACCAAATAAACTAAGACCTACTTGGCATAACAAAAGGATAGGGGTGAGTAGGATTGCAATATTCTTGGTTAATTAGGGTATCTTGCAAGATGATCTTATGTTAAGGTAGTGGGTTGGATTAGTAGGGGATTTGGATTATTTCCCCATTCTTTTAGAGATTGGTTTTTAGGAGGTGAATCCCCTAGTCCTTTCAATTTTAAATCCTCTTGGATAGAAGATGGATATTTTGTTGCTTTCATTAAATCCTCTTGGGTTCCTTTGATGGAAATAACCCAGAATTAATAGTTATTTGATTTGTTGTAAATATTAAAAAGTTGAAACAAGATGTTATTTCATGGGCCCTTGGTAGAAGGATGACAGTTAAAAACAATCTTTGGTTTATATTGACCTTGAATTGGCTAATAATTAGAGTTTTTGATGGTTTGGAAAATGAAGAGATCAAAGTCCTAGTCACAAATTTGGAAATTTGGACGAAAAATCTTTTAGATGATAAAGAAGCTTCTTGGAGATTAAAAAGTCAAGGCTTATGGCTCCATAGGGGAGATAACAATACTAATTTTTTCCACCATTATGCAAATCATAGGAAATGCTCTAACTCTATTTTGAGACTGGAAGGTCAAAATGGTGACTCTCTTATTGGTTTCAAAATTATTTCTAGAGATGAGTTTTTCATTCTAATACCTTATTTGTTGAGGATCAAAAGGACTCAATTGTTGAAGTAGTTAAGGTGGTTACTTTTTTCCCTAGTTCTATCAATATTGAAGACAATGATAGTCTAATGATTCTGATTTCTAAGGAAGATCTTAAAGGAGTTCTTTAGTCCTTTCAAAAGGACAAAATCCATGGTACTGATGGGTGGGCCACATTGTTCTTTTCAGGACTACATGATTTCTTGGAGGAATACCTTTCATGGGTTGTTGAAGAATCTAGATCTTCCTATAGAACTTTGGTAACTTTATTTATTCTAATTTCATTGCAATGATTCCAAAACCATGTTGTCCTTCACATTTTGAATATTTTCGACCTATTTATCTCTACAATTTCCTTTACAAGATGATAGGTAAAGTTATTGCAGCTAGGGTGAAGGGATATCTGTCTTCCTCCATTTATCCTAAACAATTTAGTTTACTTGCTTGAAGGAAGATCCTTGAAGTTGTGGGTGTAGCAAAGGAAGTCTTACGTTATATTAAGGTGAAGAAGAAATATGCCATGGTTATTAAAGTAGATCTTTCTAAATATTATGACATATTTATCTTGTTGTACATTTGATTGATCTTAATTCAAGTGGGTTTCTCTCTTTCTTTTGTAAATTGGGTTATTGTTAAATTTTGTACTTAAACTCAGCTACAAAAATCTCAGAGTCACTTACCTAGCACACAGATCTCAGCCTTAACACTCATATAATAAATACACCTCTTATGCACTTTTCCCAATGAACATAAGCTAAAATATTGAGCTAAGTAAAAATATGCAGCAGAAAAATAACAATGGAGAGCAGATAAACATCATATTTGAACACTAGGAATTTTGGTCAAATGACTCGGGAAAAACCCAAAAGGGAAAAATAATCAAGAGAGAAATTAGTATTATGAGTGAAGAGAAATAAAAACAGTACATTACAACTATATTTTGACTGTACTTATCTTGGAAAACGAACCAACAGTACACCCTCAAAATCATACCATAACTCAGTCTAAAAAATGTGCCTACTACAACTTGTATGGCCCAGTACAGTCAACACACTAACAACTCTTTGCCTCAATTATTGTGCCCAAAAATCGATGGGTACAATACGACCTCTCTTAGCAGAAATATTCTCATAAATCAGTTCCTCGATTTCTATGCCTCTTCTTTGTTGTACAGAACAACAATAAACTGTTGTATGACCTCTATTCTTTAGCTATATGGAACATCATTTAATGTTGTCCCCTTTCTTGGAGTGCGTACCAGGGTGATTTTTAGGGACAAAATTTTGCCAATCGACTATTTTGGGGGCTTTTTTCAAAAAATAAATTCGCTATTTCGTCATTTTTAGTCTCTAATATCGCCTATATTTACATAACATGCATTTTTTATCATAATATTTGCGAAAATTTACAATTTTTAGTAGTAAATTGTATGTTTCATTTTTAATATTCGCCTACCTATCTATATATATGTTTTTTTCAATCCAAAATAATCGCCTAGAATACTACACTTAAGTATACTAGTGGAATCCTAAAAAATACCCTGGTGTGTACCCACTTTCTTCCTCGAAAAATGAGCCCTTTTCAACTGCTATAACAACAACAATAAAGGAAACCCCAACCTTGGAGTGCATTCCCTTTCTCTCCTTCATGGAATGTGTGCCTCCTCCTTGAAAATTATGCCCTCCTCTTGATTCCCCTTCAACCCTTTTTCTTAGCTAAAAGCTCTCTATCTTTCTCTCTTGAAACTTGTGCCTCTCACACAATGTGACTCACTGTTCAAAACTATCTCTTGGAAAATGCATGTGTCTAAACCCTCCTACTTCTTTTTTTATTAATTGTGAGAATGGATTTGTCTCTTAATATCCCAAGTGACTTTGTCTCTTCCTTCCCAAGTGACTCTTAACTTTCCATGGGTGAGACAAATTACACTTTTGTGAAATAAAATCATTTTCACTCACACTTTAATAAAATAATCACATTCACTTTATAGCATTAAATTAAATTTCTAAGAGAGTCACCTAGGTCCTTTCTACATGAATAGACACCAAGCAATGTAGAATACCTTCCTCGCTACAAATTTCAACACACGCTCTTAGTGAGGGAGGTACTTTTGGAACCTCCACCTGGATCTGTCTCCAACCCCCTCACTCCAAATGCTAAATATGCTCCCTATGAAAAAAAAGGTTTCTCTTCCTGCTCTAGATCATGCACTGAAGACCTGTGCCAGACAAATCTGTACTCAGAGTTCAACTCACTCTCATGTTCATCCTCTAGATTCATCTCGTACCAGCTAGATCTCCTCACTAAGCTAGAAGAAGCCTCTCCATCGGTGCCTCTAGTACTATCACTAAGTTTGAAAACCATCCGGACTCACCATCAATAGGATGACCCAACCCTTGTACATCCTTCCATCTTTGATGCCCATCACTCATGTTGCATCCAAGCTCTTTCCCAACAGATAAATAAGCACTTGTCCATTACAAAACAAAACAACATATCCATCATCCTCCAAATTGACAAGGAGAGTAATTTCATCTTTAGCTCTGGTACTAGGTACACATTGGCCACCTCCATATGTCCTCCTGACTCTAGTTGGAATCTGAAATATCCAATCCACCTGATTGCATGTGTGGTGTCGATCCCACTATCAACATGCATACATGAGTCGACGTCTGAAACACTCAGGAATATAGCTCATATCCCTATCATGTGGTGTGATGCCTCGTTATCCACAAACCATGCACTAGTGTCTGCACACTCTACCACACTTCTCCATGAAAGAACCGAGACCAATGAAAACTCTTTCTCAAACTTCTTAGAATACTCTTCTAACTCAGTTGGTGCTACATTTGTTTCCTCAACATATTTCTTCTTGCATTTCTTCCCATTTGGACACTACCCTGCATAGTGGCCAAAGCTTTGACGTGCAAATCATTTCACATTTCTCATGTCTTTCTTTGATGCAGCTCCACTGCTCGATCACTTCTTCTTTCCAAGCAAAATACCAAGCAGCCCAAGTGCCACCCAAGTGCCAAAATATCAACTCAATTGTACTAACCAACAAAACACATGCAAGTAGCTACCACAACCTACCCACTGAACCACTCAGAGCTCTAGCTCTAATACCATGTTAAATTATGTACTTAAACTTAGCTACATAAATATCAAAGTCACTTAACCAAAACACACATCTCAGTCTTAACAATCATATAATAAATTTACATGTCTCGTGCACTTTTCCCAATGAATAGAAGCTGAAATACTTAGCTAAGTAAACATTTGCAATGAAAAAATAACAATGGATAGCAGATAAACATCACATTTGAACACTCATAATTTTTGTCAAATGACCCTTAAAAAACCCCAAAGGGGAAAACCAGTCAAGAGAGAAATTTGTATTATGAGGTAAGAGAAATAACAACAGTACATTACAACCAAAATTTTGACTGTACTTATCTTGTACATCGAACCAGCAGTACACCCTCAAACTCAAACCATAACTCAATCTAAAAAATGTTCCTAGTACAGTTTGTACGGCCAAGTATAATCATCACACCAACAACTCTTTGCCTCAGTTATTGTGCCCAAAAATCAGCAGGTACAATATGACCTCTCTCGGTAGAAATATTCTCATAAATTAGTTCCTATATTTCTGTTTTTCTTCCTCTTCTCTGTTGTATGAAATAGCAATAAATTTGTGTACAACCTCTCCTCTTTAGCTATATGGAACAACATTTAATCCTTACCCCTTTCTTGGAGTGTGTGCCCACTTTATTCTTTAGAAAATGAACCATCTTCAACTATTGTATGGAAAACAATAAATGCAACCTCAACCTTGGAGTGTATGCCCTCTCACTCCTTCATGGAATGTGTGCCTACTCGTTGAAAAACATGCCCTCCTCTTGCTGCCACTTCAACTCTTTTTCTCAGCTCAAAGCTCTATATTTTCTCTCTTGAAACGTGTGCCTCTCACACAATGTGACTCACTCTCCAAAACTCTCTCTTGGAAAATGTGTGCATCTAAACTCTCCTACTTCTCCTTTTATTAATTGTGACTCAAATATGCTCCAAATGACTCAAATAAAATTAGCCCATAAACTCTCCAATTTAGTCCTTCAATCTTCTCTTCAAACTAACCTAGAAACCTCTCCAAATCAACCTTGCAATCAACTCTCTAAAAGAAACAAAGACCCTCACCTCACAAATTCAAAATACTCAAATGATTAGTGTGAGATGAATAGAGGGAGTGGTGTTTCTTTTATAGCTTTGTTAGGGGTTTAGGGTTATCTAGAAGCTTCCCCCTTCAAATAATTTTTTTTTTATTTAAAAAAACTTCTTCAAATTCATCTCTATATGGTTATGTACGAAACCAACTGGTTTTGGAAAAAATGGTCGTTTCCATATATAACCAATTATTTCTGTATGGAACTGGTTGTTTATGTATGGTCCATTCAGTTTCATACTGAAACCAGTTGGTTTCATACAAAACTGATCATTTTCAGTTTGATTCTTTGATTTGGATCAGTCAGGGGTGAAACCCAACCAACTGATTTTATCGATTCTAGTCTAGTTCTAGTAACTTTGGTTCACTGTCATATTCCTACATGCCTTCTGACAAGAGAACAAAAATTGATTCTACTAGCAAAAGAGGTGTCATTTTTTGTTATAGTGATAAATACCAATTTTATAAAATCTGTGCTCCCGGTGAAAGTAAGACCATATTATGTAGAGATGTTATTTTTTATGAATCTTGTTTTAAAATGGAAAGTAACACTTTTGGTATAGAAGTGCTTGACCATGTGCCAAAATGAGCAATTGAAATGGATGGTGATGAGGTCTTGGACACTAGCATAAAGCAAGTAGAATGAGATGGGGTGAGTGAAGGAAGCCACTAAGAGCATCACGAAGTGGCAAGGGAAAGACTAATGTGGATAAAGGAATTGGCAGAAGGATCGGGATTGGAATATGGGGACATGCCAACATTGTCTCCTCCTAGGAGATCTACATGGATCAGAAGTCCAAATAGAAGGCATGAAGCTAATTTTGTTGGCCTGATGAGTAGCTTAGTTGATTATGAGCTTACTACATTTGATGAACCTTCATATTCTAGACAATGGATTGAGGCTATGCAGAAAGAATATGATAGTATTATGAAAAGTGATGTCTAGGATTTATTTCCACTCCTTGAAGGAAACAAAGTCATTAGTAGTAGATGGACATTCAAGCTCAAGCATAAATCTAATGGTTCCATCGAGAAGCATAAAGCAATATTTGTGGCAAAAAGGATATAGAAAAAAACTAGACATTCATTGCGATGATACATTTGCTCCTATTTCTCGATATACCACCATTAGAGGTGTGCTTTCCTTGGTGTCTTTTATAATTGGAATCTTCACCAAATGGACATGAAGACAACCTTCCTAAATGGTGTTCTACAAGAAAAGGTCTACATATACAACTACCATAGGGATTTGAAGTTGTCAGTAAAGAGCATCTTATGTGTAGGTTGAAGAAGTCCTTGTATGGTCTTAAACAAGCTCCTCATGCATGGTATACTCATATTGATGATTGGTTCCATGGAAAGGGTATAAAGAAATCAGTTGTTCATGTTAATCTATATTTTGTGTGTGATGGTGATAGTATTGCAATTATTATTTTATATGTAGATGATATTATCATGATAAGAAATAATGACTCAATTAATCCATTCGTTGAATAATTAATTATGCCAAGAATTTGAAATGAAATATTTGGGTCCTCTTCACTATTGTATGGGTTTGGATGTATCACAAGAAAATGATCAACTTATTCTAACTCAAGCAAAGTATGCTCTGGAGATCTTGAAAAAGTTCAAAATGGAAGGTTGTAAACCGATTTCTACACCCATGGATCCTTGATTTAAATTGAGAGTTGATGATCCAAGTGAAGAAGTAGTTGATACATTGTATCACAAATTGATTGGTAGCCTTCCTTACTTTTGTAATACTCACTCTGATGCTATGAATGTCCTTAGCAATTTTATGGTAAAACTGAAGAAGGTTCGTTTGCAAGCTAATAAGAGACTTCTTCATTATTTGAGTGGCACTATTTCCTATGGTCTAACTTATGAAAGAGGTGATACTGATGTTGATTGGGAAGGTGATGTAAATTCAAGAAAATCTACTATAGGTTATTGTTTCTCCCTAGGTTCTGGAATGGTTTAAGAAACAAAGTTGTGTTGCTCTGTCATCTACATAGGTTGAATATATTGAGCTTTTGCTACTAGAAGTTGTGAAGCAATATAGTTTAAAATAAATTGCTTCTTGAGTTGGGAATGATGGAGAAGGGTCCTAATCTCATCTACTGTGATAATCAGTCTTGCATAAAGTTGGGTAACAATCATGTGGTCCATGACAAGTCAAATCATATCAAGACAATATTCCATTTCATTAGAGACCTCATCACCAAAAAGGATAGTTATACGCAGTATTGTTCTACTAAATATAATGCAGTTGATATACTAATTAAAGTCCTGCCTAAGCCAAAATTTGAAGACCTAGGAGGTTTATATGTACCTATCACTCTCATCAAGAGGAACTGTTAGACTTAATGAGTCTAATGCTATTTTCTAGTTGTTATGATGATTCTATTTTAGTTTGGTTTGTATAATCTTGTTGGAGATTGAGAGATTATCTCCAACAAGTTTCTATTTTTAGTGTGTTGTTGAGAGATTCCATCAACAGGTTGTTGATCACCCTCTTATAAAACCCATCTCGAGTTGAAGAAAATAATGTGTATGATTTCTAAGTGTGAAATTTGTACTCTTTTCCAATCTCTGTGTTTATTGATGAGTTCTTTTGAGAATCGTTTTGCTTGCATATTATAGAGAAGGGATTGAGAACAACTATGAGACCAATTTGAGGGATTAAGTCATTCTAGACAATTTTCACTTATATGGACTTTCTTCATCACCCTCTTGTTCATCACTCACTCTTAATTTAAGTTCTAATTTTTATGAATACAAACAATTAATTTTAAAAAAAAATAGTTTTAAATATTTAGAAGTTTGTACTTATATTTAATTTTGATTTCTTTCAATATTTATTTATAAGTTAAGATCAATTATTAATACTTAATAAATTAAAAAGTTAAATTAATTTTTAAAATTTTATTTAATTATATAAATCAAATTAAACAAAAAAAAAATTATAATAATATAATAATATCAGCCAGAAATGTCATCCTATCCTAACGAGAAAACTAAGTTGAATGGCTGTGTGGTGACTCAAGATATCTCGGATCTGTAGTGGGTTGAATATTTCAATACCTCTCTATGTAAATTTGTGTACTAATACGCAATTTAATCACAAGTGCAATTTAATCATAAGTAAGCCTATTGCCATTTTTGTACTAAATCCCAATTTCATCATAAGTAAGCCTATTGCAAGTCCTATAAGGGCACACGTTGAAAGACTTAGAGAATTTTGATTAAGGAGGTATCTATACGGGATTAGCTCTTTAACTAGATTCCATCAACAATTGAATAATACTCTCTTCGTGAGATTTGCAAGAGAATGGAAAGGAAAACATAAAACATAGAATAGTACAATATCCCAAAGACTTAAACATGCAGAATGTAACTTCAGGAGGAATTGACAGAGCTGGTGAGGAATTCAAAATTTAATTGAGCAAAATGTTATTATGATAGTGCAAATAGCGTTATTCATTTTTTTTAAGTGTGGTTTACTGTGTTACAAGTTACATGTAAGAAGAATTAAGATATCTCAATATCAATTATCAATAACATGTTTAAAATTAAATTTGAAATTGGATAGATGGAAAGTATTACAACCCATGCTCCCAACTACTCAATTTAAACTCATTTCTAAATATTCCTATATATATCACACTAACTCAAAATGAAATAATCCATATTGCCTTAAAAATACAATCTTATATTCATTTTACTTGTAAGAGCGTAGCCCTAATGTAATAAACCATAATACAGTTAATTAAAAAGAAAGAAGAAGGGATTTTGAGCCCCACTGAACCAGAATAAAATTTAGTTTTCTACAAGAGAACTTATGAACATCTCTATTAAATTCGAGCCTCAGGAATTGGCTTCTTGGATCTTAACTGATTAGATTGACTAACTAGGCACGTCACACACTCTTTCATCCTACTTTTAAAATGACCAATTAATCTTGTCGAATGTTGTAAGAAAAATATATATGAAATTAACCAATACATTTAATCTACAGAACATTTGTCATCACAGAGCTAAGTACTGAAGATAAGGACTGTGTTCTTTAAAAGAATTAATATGAAACCTTGAAACTGTAACCTGTTGGAATAGCATGGTGTATCTATGTCTACATTTGTTTAAAACGTTTTTTTTTATAGATAAAGAAATAATTCTCTCACATATATATATTTATTTGTGAGTTATAAATATGTAAAACTAAATTTTCTTAAAATTGTTGTTATTAACCAAAATAACCGGTTTGTTTGGTGGGATTTTGATTAAATCTGATAAATGTAAATTACAGTTTAGATTATTATACAATTTCAGCAATCAAAATTACTTTTGTGCACAAAATATCACATTTTAAAACTATTCAAATCGTGGAAATCACAATTTGAACACTCTAAATTGCAATTTCAAGAATTCCTCCTCTGCCAAATTTGGTTAGCGCATATACTTCTCCAATATATAGTAACATGAGGAGGTAATCCATGCTAAGAATACCAGTGTTGGCAGAGTTAATCCTACGTCCAATGATTCAGTGAGAACAACATAATATGGAATGCCAACAACACAAGTATGGACTGCTGAACTATTGAAACAAAGATCTTTTCTCAATAGGAATAATCTTTGATCCGAAGAGATTGGTGGGAATGTGAATTAATAAGAAAATCAGCGACACGAATAACACCAATCATCTTTAGGAGCTTTACTTTCCTGCTAATAATTTCCAGGTCCTAATTCCGGTGGTGGAGCGGGAGGAAAGCATTTACTGCAGCAAATTTTGGAGAGAGAAAAAGAAATGCCGCAGCACATACATTTCAAGGCGGGTACTCCTTCTTCCGCTGGTGAAGTCGTTGATGGATCTGACTGCAACTTTTGTGCTACTGTTGCAGTCAACAGCAGATATGCGTAAACAGCCATTAAAATGGCGGTCTTGGCCGGAGAAGCCCCAGCTCTCATCTTCGATTCGATTAAGTTCCCAACTGTGTCTTCTCCTGCTCCAGATCGTTGTGGCAGTGAAGAAGTTTTGTTGCCTCCTTTCCTTTATATACGTCCATATTAAGTGCTCTGGTGTATAGTCTGCCATTCACACCCAGACGAATCATCCGATTAACCGCACACGAACACGAATTATCCGGTTAGGTTTTTGACTAAGATCCGATGGTTGAGGATAGAAGTAACTAATGTGGAACGAAATCTAATTAACCAGCCGAAATTAGATAGATCCCACTGGGGATAAATCGAATAAAACGAAAAACCGTAGCGAGACTCTAGGGTGAACTATAATCTCGAGGTAGATAACGAAGTGCTGTCATTATCCAGTATGACTTGTCACTAAGTGTTGTCATTATCCATTATGACGTGTCACTAAGATTTAAGATTTACATTTAGAAGCCGTTATATCATATATTATATTTTTTATTTATTTTTATTAAAATATACGCTATATATTTTATAAGTCATCCACTTAGAACTTATATATGAATATTGTTTTAAAAGAGTGACATAACTACAAAATAGTCATAGTCATAGTAACCAGTCATGGGAGCGCATGGAGTCTACATTCATACTCATACTAACGAGTCATGGGAGCACAAGGAGTCTACATTCATAAGGAGGCTATTTTTTCATGACCGAGAAATGGGCGTTAAATATAGGGAGTCTTAATTCATCCTTCAATTATGAGGATGGCAATTATAAAGAAAATAATCCAAGTTATGGGAGTTAATGAAAAGTTAAGATGTTAAAATTTTAGTTTATTAAATTTTATATTTTTTATCAAATTCATTTCTCGCACCACTACACTTAATAGCCTTTTGAGACATTTATTTAAGACAATTGTCTCTTACGTCTCAAAATTCTCCCATTTATTTATGTAGGGACTGCTAATTAAAAATTAAACATAATGCCTGTTATCACCTAAGATTTTCCTGGGTTCTGGTAGGAAAGACCATGGGGTAACTGTTGCAAACCAATCTTTAGTGGATGGAAACTAGCCCTTCCAACTACAGGGAGGGATCTCCCTTTGGGACTTCCAGCAACAAGATGCAGCTTAAAAATGGGTTGGGATATCAGTCAAAGTGGTGGCTAGACCTTCAAACAATGAATTAAAAGGGGTTTTTGATTGGTTGGATTTAAGAACAAGAGGACAATTGGGCATGGAGTCAACTTCGGTGGGTTACTGTAATCAATGGTAAGTTTGGACCACGATTGCAGGAGCAGGAGGCAAAGTAGACATGGTTCTTTCACGTCGAAGTAATCAACAGATGGAGGTAGAGGAAACAAGTTCGGCTGCAAGGCTAGAGCATTTAAGAATGAATTCTAACCTGCAACTTCAAGAGGAAAAGGGTGGAATACCTAGTCATATGCATCTGGAGCATGTGAGCATGAATTCCAGACCATGTAATCTTGATCTTTAGGTACTAAACAAGAAAACAATTAGTGGAAATACAAAGCAAGAACACATACACAAGAAATAACAGACATTGGAACACACATCACGAGAATCTCAAGCTCCAAAATCGGGTTTGCTCATTGAATTAAGAGGCCGAGTTTAAGACAGCACAGAGCAGTAATCTCTCTAAAACAAAAACGTCCAACCTTTTGGTCTACTTCGAACCTTGCCTTTATAGTCTTACAAAACCGTGAAATATCTTAACTTATTCAAAACAACTAGGATTGGAAATGATGAGGTTGTTCGAGCTGAGCCACCCAAGTCAACAACCTTTGAGTCTGTCATGCACGGAGGAGAACAAACGCCTGTGCTGGTAGTGCACCATTGGGCCATGGAGGCCACCTGCTGGTTCATCGGATCCGGTCGTTTAGGTTTGATCAAGACAAGTAACAAAAGCAAGACCCTTCGCTGCTCTCGGACATGCCATTCCTCTGCGAAAAGCTCCATTTCCCATGACTGCAATTCTCTTTGCAAAACTTTCTCGATCCACAATTTTCTTTCCGCAACTACGCTTCCGCAATTTCCCTTCCACAACGGTCCTTTCCGTAACCCACAATTAGCCACATAGCGTGCAATGATTGGTCTTTCATCCTCTTGCTTTTCTGGGGAACTATCTTTCCACAATCCGCAATGCTGGATGCAAGATGCGGAAGCTTACTTTTTTGTGCTTCTGAAAATGACTTTTCTGCAATCTGCAATGCAGGATGCGGGATGCGGAAACTCTGTTTTTCGCCCCTCTGGAGGATTGCGGAATGAGAAGACTTGTCTTTTTCCCTCTTTGGAAAATTGCTTCCTGCAATCCGCAATGCAAATGCGGAACTCGGAAACAGTCTTGCAGAACACACTTTCAGGCGTTGATCTGATGTGCTCCTTGATATTAGTCATCCAATCTTCTTTGGTTGTGGAAGAAGCTGTTACTGCTAGTTTTTCCTGCGGAAGGGCCCTCCTGCCTTATATTTTCTCATTTTCACACTGTGGCTCGGTCATTTGGCTTGGATTTGTTTGACACTTAGCCAATTTTGGGTTTCTGGATTCTTTATTTAATGCAACTGACCAATGGGTGACCTCAGGGCTTTGAGTGGGAGCTTTCCTTCCCATTCCATGGCGGAAACTATAATAAGTATTAACAGTGGCTCCAACCGAGGATGTTATCCTCCCAGTGAGGTAGCAAAAACATGTAGACTAGTGGCCCTTATTCATTTTCCATTTCTTCCCCCTTCGTATCACAAAACTGGAACACGACTAACTGAAAATGAAAACGGCAATGTACAATGGGGGTGGGTCAGCGGACTTGCTCTTCATGTGAAATAATGCTTCAAGAACCACCCATTGACGGCTCCCTTTCCAACTAGTTCATTATCTTTGTCCTGCAGGAAGAAAGCATTGTTCCCATGATAAGCGGCGATTGTATAGGGACCCTGCCAAAGGTTATCAAAATTTTGGGACTGGTCTTCTCTTCTAGCTTCCCACTTTAATACCAAATCCCCCACTTGGAAATCATCTGCCTTGGCCTTTATGTCAAAATTCCTCTTGACTCGGTCTCGAGATTTCGTGGCTTCAGCCTACACCCCTTCTCTAATTTCTTGCACTTCCACTAGCTAATTAGCTCTCCTTAGCTCGGGGTTTGGCTCTTCTTCTTGCTCCTGTAGCAATCTCATTGCGGGCCTCTTAGGGAATCAGGGAAAACCACCTCTGCTCCATATACTAATTTGAAAGGAGAAGTTCCAATGGAACTTTTGGAGGTGATCCTATGAACCCACGGGGCAAGGGTCAACTTGGTATACCAGGCCCTTTTATTTTCTTGCAGCAGCTTTGTTAACAATCAAATTAACACCCTTAGTTATGTGATAGAAGAAGCACATTTTTACTATGCGCCCGCAACATGAAGACAGAACACAAGTACATTCAGAGACAAGTCCTCTATAATCTAATCATTTCTCCCATAAATGGAAGGATTAGGTGAAGACAGTAAGAACCTAAGGAGACTAAGTTCGGTCGTCAAACCGCTCATCAAAGGTCCAAACTTAAGCTACACCAATTAAAAAGTGAAGAGAAATACATTAAAATGCATTAATTGTGCTTAAAGTTGTGCAAAAAGCTTAAAAACTATTTCAAAGTGGGTTTTTAGGTTAAAATAATCTCAAATGAGGAAAATGAGTAATCCCACATTTAGAAGAAAAGCTTAAGGCTCATTTCCCAATGGTATATAAGAAATGTTGATATATATGTAACTTCGGAATGTATTTCACATATATGTATATTGTATTCCTATAGAAATGTTATTATTCCTCTATATGTTTGTATTCCTATAGAGATGTTATTATTCCTCTATACGGAAGTGTTGTCATTTATATTTTAAGTGTCGTAACTTATACTTGACGAGTTATTAGACCACCTTGTTGGGGTCGGCCCTGTATAAGTCATGTGGGTCAAAAGGTTATTGGACCACCCTATTGGGGGTCGGCCATGTGGGTCAAAGGGTTATTAGACCACCCTATTGGGGGTCGGCCCAGTCAGCATTATGTTATGTGGTTAATTTAAGGCCGACCTAGTAAAGGTTATTAGGCAAGTCAAGTCAAGTATAAATAGAGTGCGGGAGGCACTCTATTTGATGATACTATTCTCTCACACACACTATGGAGAGTGGCGCACTTGTGGAGGAGGAGAAGCTGCTACTAGGAGATGTCTATCTCTTATGCTTGGGTTGTATCATTGCTCTATCTATCTCTGAGAAAGTTATTGGGGTTTTTCACCTTTATGGTTTTCCCCTAGTAAACTCTGTGTCTCTTGTGTGTTTGCATTATTGTGTCCATGATTGATATGCTATAGATATGTTGTACATGTTGTTCTCTCAGTTAAGATCCTAGATCAGATTGAAGTAAATTCTGAAAAATTAACATGGAATCAGAGCTAGCCTGAAAGAAGGCATGGTATGGCATGTATGACACTTGTTGCACTTATGATGTTAGGGCTTGATATAGCAAACACCAGTCATCGTAGCACTTTCGCTATAAATACATGTTGGTGAATTTTTTGGATCTGAAAATTTTACAGGTCGAAGATCAGATCCCCATGTACCTTGTGTCCAAAGGAAAACTTCTAATTCGTTATACTTTGTGTTTTATGATCTATACAATCTAGGGTTTCTACCTCTTCCAGATCTGAGTCATAAACAGGTGACCTAGGAAAAAAGGTCATAACTTGGGCTAGGAAGCTCCAAATGAAATTTAGTAAAAATTGACAGGTATTGCACAAACAGTACTTTCTCAGGTAACTTTTTCAGAGGCCGAAACTGAACCAGTGACATGTGGTATGCCATACAAGTTCGCTCTCCTGTTTTATCCCATAAACAGGTCACGTTGTGACATTTGGCATAATTCTCTCTCAGAGAATCCAATTGAGGTCAGACCTATGGGGTTAGAAAGATGACAGGCTGGGCTACTACAAGTAGAAGTTTCAGACCCTGTGGATTTATAATTTTGGAGTTACACTAGAAACAATCAGGTGCATATTTCTGTCAAAACAGAATTGGATTTTGAGCACCTTCATTCATGGCTCTGGGAATTAGGGTTTCGGAGAAAGTTGGAATTTTTGTAAACGGAGACCACGGCTGAATGCTACTCATCAAAATAGAAATTTAGAGACCAATATCATATTTTTTGGTTTGGAAGAAGGCTGGGCTTGATCAGACCCTAGTTCGGGACTTTGATCGGAAAAGTGAAAAATTAGGGCTTCTGCAAAAATGGGAATTTTTTTAAATCTGTGACCATAGCTGGAAGCTCCTCAGAAAAATAAAAGCTTAGAGATTTGGATCAAACCTTTTGATTGGGCAGAAGGGTGGGATTTATCAAACCCTAGTTCAAGGTCATGTCTAGTGAATCCGGAAGTCTCTAAGGAAAATATGAGGGGTGAAACTTTGCAGTTTTCAAATTCTGAGTATACCGGCTTGATCAACTCTTGAAGGCGCATCTTTCTATCATTTCAGAAGTTTGAAATTCAAAGTTTGAATTTTTAGGGTTTCTTTGACAACCCCTAATCCAGCTCCAGATCCAGTTCCTGCAAATCAAGTGGATTGGGTTAATCCTAGAAGAGAATCGATTGGTCACCTGCATAAGTGAAGAAGTTCATGTTTCAGAGGGAGATAAGGCTAAGGCCTTACATAAGAAGATTACAAGCAATCTCGACAGGTATGACTTATCCAGTTATGTTTTGATATTTGTTCATGATTAAGTCTATGGTATGTTTATCTTCATATTATTACGGTTAGTACAATCTTGATTAAATTTAGACTTGCCGTATCACCTTAATAAAATTATGAGTGCATGATAGAAGATATTCATTGATTAGGGTGTTGACACTTAGGATTGTACTAATGCATTATGGTGTTGTATGAGGTTTATGTTGTCCGCTAACATGAAAGGTACACCAAGAAAGACAAATCATGTTCTAGTTCAACATATGATCATGGTGACATGAAGACAAAGATTCGTCCATTGTCATGGATCACATAGAAGATATATTTACGAGGTATGTATAACTTGGTTCTATAATGATTAACTTACGAGATATGCAGGTTACTAGCACAAGTCATTGAAGAGAACAAGAAGACATCATGTGGGTATGTTAGACATAACTCGCTAACATACTAATCCAGGTATGTTTTTCCTATATCAAGTTAGAATCCTACCTTGTGATAGGATCTCTTATATAAGTATACATGGCATGATTGATAATTATTATTCATAGGTTTGAATAATCATGGGTGTAGGCAAATTATGTTTCTTACCTTAATTGATGATATGACTAACCAGAAGAGTCATGAAAGAATAGGTTTGAGTAATCACGGGTTTAGGCATATTATGTTTCTTACTTTAATTTATGATATGACTAAGAGTCCTTGAATACTAATGCTTATTATTTCTATTTGAAATGATCATGACTATACATGCTTAAGATTATTGTGTTTTGTAGTATTGAGATTATACTAATGAATGTATGATTATGTATGATATCTCGAGGATATCACAATAATGATACTTGTAAGCATGCATAGTGATCGAGGATGGATATAAGTTCAAGGATAGGTAATCCAGGAAGCAAAGATCAAGAGGGAGCACACTCTAGTAGTTTCTGCAAGGATGCAGATATTCAGAGGGAGTTGACCACTTCTCACAATCCACATCAGAATGGAGTTGCAAAAATTCAAAGGGAGTCCACCCAACAACCAAACAAAGATAAGTATTTGAATTGTCATTTCTTACATATTTGTTTGTTTAAATAATGTTGTTCAATGATGTATATGCTTATGTTCCTAGACTTAGGTTGTGTATTATGCATATTAGAATAATTGCATTAATGAACAGTATACTACTAATATGCATGTGACGGGTAAGTGGCCTATGGCACTGTACAACATTCCATTGCTACTTATCTAGAATGAAACCTCTTTGCTGATATGTTGGGAGTAGTGCAAACTCTTAACAATGTTCTGGTAGAGATTGGAATGCATCTAGAAAGTTACAGGATATGGATGAATGTTGTATTGAAGCATTGGCTAAAATAATTGCATGACTGTATGACATATTTCTTTATGTGTAAGAATTTGTTCTGAAAACTATGAGATGTTTCTAGTCATGCAATTTAACTTGTTTTGTAGGAAAGATCGTATACCATCACCTACAAAAGAAGGACTACAACATTTGTTCCAGCAACAAAGATATATATTGAAGATATTGAAGTTCATAGGATTTGGGATGAAGTAATGGAAGAATGCCATGATCAATCGATCATGAAGAATGATGTTTGGGATGCAGTCCCAAGATCTGAAGGGAAGTCTACTGTGACTTCCAAATGGATCTATAAGATCAAGCATGCTGCAGATGGTAGCATGGAGAAATACAAAACGAGGTTTGTAGCTCGTTGCTTTTCCCAGAAAAAGGGATTGAGTATGAAGAGACTTCTACACCTATAGCCAGGAAAACTTCCATCAAATCAATACTTGCTCTAGCTGCAATGATGAAATGGAAGATACACCAGATGGATGTTAAGATAGCTTTCTTGAATGGTGTAGTTGAAGAGGAAGTGTATGTGGAGCAGCCACTTGGTTTTTGAGACACATGACGGGAAGTCATATATGTGAAGAACTTGGTATGGTAGGATAGACAGCTTTCTATCCAGCTTGGGCTTTACCAAGAGTAAAGCGGATTCCAACCTTTACTACAAGGTTGAGGAAGGCAATCCAGTGATACTACTTTTGTATGCGGATAACTTGTTTGTTACAGGTGAGGATAGATTGATTGCCGACATGCAGCAGAAGCTTGCTGCCGAGTTCGAGATGAAGGACTTGGGGATGATGCACTATTTTCTAGGCATGGAGGTATGGCAGAGTATAGATGGAATCTTCCTTGGACAAGGGAAGTATGAAGTAGAGATCCTGAAGAGGTTCAGAATGATGGACTATAAGGCCATGGCCACACCTATGGCATCAAAACTGAAGCTTCTGTGTGATGCTTCATTTGATCCAGTTGATGTCACGATGTATCGTCAGATGATTGGGTCCTTGATGTACCTGACAAACACGAGACTAGATATTTGCTTTGTGGTGAACACATTGAGCTAGTTCCTGACGGATCCAAGGAGTGTTCACCTGGTTACTGTCAAGCATATTCTGAGGTACCTGAAGGGTACAGTTGACTATGGGCTCAAGTATGATGCAAGTCAAAAGTTTAACCTGCAGGGTTATGTTGATTCGGATTGGGCAGGCAGTGCTACAAATAGGAAGAGCACTTATGGGTGATGCTTCAGTATGGGATCAGGTGTGATCTCTTGGTTTAGTAGGGAGCAGTCCTGCGTAGCACTGAGTACAGCTAAAGAAGAGTATGTTGCAGCTTGTTCAGCTATTTGTGAGGCAGTATGGCTTCGGAAGCTATTGTATGAGTTATTTGATCTCCCGCTGGAGGCTACCGGTATATTTTGTGACAACCAGAGTTGTGTGAAGCTGTCTGAGAACCCAGTGTTCCACGACAGGTCGAAACACATAGAGATCAAATATCACTATATCAGGGATATGGTGCAACGGATGTTGATTGCATATGAAGCTCATGTATGTTGCGACGGATGAGCAGATTGCAGATGTGTTGATGAAACCACTAGCCAGAGTGAAGTTCAAGTACTTCAGAGAGAGGCTTGGTGTTCTTCAGATCGACAACACTTCGAGGAAGAAGTGATGGACACATTTGTAGGAGCCATTCCGAGCATGGTGAGAGGAGGATCCTTCCATGGCTATGGATATAAGTGATGGATAATGAGCATCAGGACTATGCTCTAGTTACTGCTCTGTATGTGTATGTACGCATCATGTTGGATGTTGGATATGATCAATTGGATCATTTATATGTATATGTATGTACGCATCATGTTGGATGTTGGATATGATCAGTTGGATCATTTATGTATTTATGCATCATGTTGGATGCTGGATATGATCAGTTGGATCATTTGTATGTATTTGTATATGCATCATGTTGGATGCTTGGACCATGTATCTATATATGTATCAGGTGGATATGTTGTATGATCAGGTAGATCATGTATGTTGATATGTATCAGGTAGATACATTGTGTGATCAAGTGGATCATGTATCTGTGTATGTATCAGGTGGATCATGTATGATGATATGTATCAGGTAGATACTTGGTATGCATCAGGTAGATGCATTGTATGATCAGGATGATCATGGATGATGAGCTTGAGGATGTTTCTCCAGATATCATGCATCAGGATGATGCAATGATGATGATCAGGATGATCATGTGTTCATCGGGATGATGTATGGTGAGTATCAGGTTGATACTCTATGGCTGTGGACAGGTTGTGCAGATGAGCATGTAAGTAGACCTGGGAGATCTGGACAGGATGAAAAATGCCTCAGATGCTCTTTCGAGGCATTGCTCTGGAGGACATGTAAGTAGACCTGGGAGATCTAAACAGGATGAAAAAGGCCTCAAATTCTCTTTCGAGGCATTGTCCTATGGCATGTAAGTAGACCTCGGAGATCTGGACAGGATGAAAAAGTCCTCATATGCTCTTTCGATGCATTGCCATGACCACATGTAATAAGTTTTGGAGATCTGGACAGGATGAAAAAGGCCTCAGATGCTCTTTAGGGTTCTTGCTTGACAAGACACTCTTTTAAGTTTTTGTGGTGGGGGTCACATGTAATAAGTCCTAGAGATCTGGACAGGATGAAAAAGGCCTCAGATGCTCTTTAGGGTTCTTGCTAGTCAAGAGACTCTTTTAAGGTTTTGTGATAGTCACATGTAATAGCTTCCTGGGAGATCCGATGGGTTGGGCTGTGTGCCCGTAATCAGTCCTAACATGCTCTTGCAAGGTTTTGTGACACACGTAATAAGTCCTGAGGATTCCACAGTATGGCCAGTGATGATGAAGACCTGCAGGTGGTGGGCCTACATCCAGTATGAAAAAAGACTGTCTCTGTAGAAATTCCTATGATGAGTAGATGCAGAGATTGATTGAGATAGCAGCAGCAGTGACGATGACGATGATTCGATGACGATGCATCAATGACAATGATCCAAAGAAGAAGACTTGTGCTAGAAGACCTGTGTCGAGAAATACCTTCCTAGTTAAGAGGGAGTGTTGATGTATATGTAACTTCGGAATGTATTTCACATATATGTATATTGTATTCCTATAGAGATGTTATTATTTCTCTATATGTAAGTGTTTGTATTCCCATAGAGATGTCAATATTCCTCTATACGGAAGTGTTGTCATTTATATTGTAAGTGTCGTAACTTATACTTAACGGGTTATTAGACCACCTTGTTGGGGTTGGCCCTATATAAGTCATGTGGGTCAAAGGGTTATTAGACCACCCTCTTGGGGGTTGGCCATGTGGGTCAAAGGGTTATTAGACCACCCTATTGGGGGTCGGCCCAGTCAGCATTATGTTATGTGGTTAATTTAAGGCCAGCCTAGTAAAGGTTATTAGGCAAGTCAAGTCAAGTATAAATAGAGTGTGGGAGGCACTCTATTTGATGATTCTATTCTCTCACACACACTTTGGAGAGTGGCGCACTTGTGGAGGAGGAGAATCTACTGCTAGGAGATGTCTATCTCTTATGCTTGGGTTGTATCATTGCTCTATCTATCTCTGAGGAAGTTATTGGGGTTTTTCACCTTTATGGTTTTCCCCAAGTAAACTTTGTGTCTCTTGTGTGCTTGCATTATTGTGTCCATAATTGATATGTTGTAGATATGTTGTAAATGTTGTTCTCTCAGTTAAGATCCTAGATCAGATTGAAGTAAATTCTGAAAAATTAACAAGAAAGGCATAGGGGGCATTGTAAAATACACAAAGGAAGAGAAAAGACATGCTGGAGAGATTCTGAAGGAGGAGAAAGAGCTCAAATTCTTCAAAAGCAAGGGTTAAGGAAGGGAATCTCATGGCAATGGTGGAGGGATTCACATGTAGGTCCATGGTAAGGATGTACTTCTTCATTGTTCCAATATGAATGGATTCAAGTTTCTACCATCTATGAGTTTGAATTTTGCTTATCATGTAAGAATTTAATTCTCATATGGCTTTTAGATCTTAATGAGTTTTTATGAATGAATATAGATCTTTGGAAACTTGTGATAATCCTTTCATTTGCTGACATGGAAACTCACCATTTCTTAGTAAAATAGTTGAACTAGTGTAGATACAACCCTGCACTAATTACTATTTTCAAGCTTCTTGATTATCCTCACCAGGATTTTGTTAGAGGATTCTACCAATCCATTCCCATGGGGGTAGTAAGCAGTAGAATGGCCCAATTTGATGTGGAACTTATCACATAATTTGACCATCTTCTTGGATTTGAAGGCCTGTGCATTATCAATGATTATCTTAACAGGAAATCCAAACCTGGACATGATATTCTCCTCCAGAAACTTGATGATGACTGTATCTGTGGCTTGTCTGGTAGGAACTACTTCGATCCATTTGATTAAATAATCAATGGCAGTCAATATCCATCTATGCTTCCCAAAGGAGTTGGGGAAAATTTCACCAATGAAGTCCAGTCCCCAATGCTAGAAAGGGTCTTCCACCGATATTTGTTTCAGAGGAAATGACAAGAGATTCTTCTTTCCTTCAAAAACTTGGCATTCATGGCAGCTGGCTATTTCCTTATAAGCATCCTTGAACATAGTAGGCCAATAGAATCCTTCCCTGAGAATCTTGTTAACAGTGGCTTTCTAGTAATGATGCCCTCCACAGACTCCTTAGTGAAACTCTTTCAGTGTTTCTTTGGCCTCATCTTCCACAATGCAATTCAAGAGGACACCCCCATGGTCCTTCCAATAAATACAACCACCTAATATGAAATACTTTGTATCCTTCATCTTAGTGGATCTAGCTTTGCTTTTTCCCATCTCAGAGGGTGCTTGCAAGTTCTGCAAAACATATACAACATCAGAATACCAAGGAGAGGACAGGAATTGGTCTGATACCTGAGGTAGTGGACCTTGGGAAGTTTCTCCCTGTATGTGTGACAATAGGTTCATACTCATTGAGTCCCAATTTGACTCAGCCATGAGTCTGGTCAAGCCTTACCCTTTAATGAGCTTAGTAGGTTTAATCTCCAGGTCATATTCCAGCAACGCAGCTATCCACTTTACTCTTCTACCTTCTGGATTAGGTTGTTTCAATATATCTTTCACAACAACATTAGGAACATAAGCTATAACATGGGAATGTAGGACATAAAACCTGAAATCCTTCAGAGTTTTGATCATGGCATGGGCTTGCTTTTCCATAATGTTGTACTTGAGCTCAGCATCTCTGAGGGCGCGGCTGAAGAAAGCTATGGGATTCTCATCTCCTTCCTGAATTCTATGTAAAAGCACACCTGCTACGGAATGCTCAGAGACAAAAGAAAACATAAGAAACTCCTTGTCAAAATATGGGTTGATCAGTACAGGTGCTTCAAAAATTGCTCTATTTATATCCTCAAATGCTTTCCTAGCTTCTGCAGTCCACCTGACTTGATTGTATTTCTTAAGCATGCAGGTGATCAAATTCATGATATCTGCAAAATTGGGAATAAATCTCCTTATGAAGTTCAATGTGCCTAAAAAGGATTGGATTTCCTTTTTACACCTGGGGAGCTCAATTTTCTGTATTGCTTCTATTATGTCTAGGTCGATTGTGATCCCATATTTAGATGTTATGTGGCCCAACAACTTACCCTCTTGCATAGTGAAATTAGACTTTTTAGGGTTCAAAGAGATTCCAAATTTTCTACACTTGGTGAAAATGCTTTAGGTGCTCTGCATCAGACTTGGAGTATAGAGTGATGTCATCCATGTAAACAACCACAAATTTTTCTTTCTCTCCTGCAAAATCTATATCCATAGATCTTTAGATGGTGGCTCCTGCATTCAACAAACTGAAGGGCATCTTATCATACATGAAGGTTCCCCAAGGTGTGGTAAATGTTGTCTTGCTCTCATCCTCTGGCTGCACCTTAATCTGATTGTATCCTGAAAATCCATCCATCATGGACATTCTTGCTGCCCCTACAACCTTCAACAAGATGTGATACATTTTGGGCAAGGGGTAGTTATCCTTTAGGGACACCTTGTTGAGATTTCTAAAGTCAATACATAGTCTGATTTCACCATTCTTTTTCCTCACTGGGACTATGTTGGCCACCCACTATGAGAACCTCAAAGAGACTATGATTTTGGCTTCATACAGCCTCTTTACTTCCTTTTCTATCAGTGGGATCAGCATGGGATTCATCCTTCTTAGCTTTTGCCTGAATGGCTTCTCCCATGTCTTGACTAGTATGGTGTGTTGGATGGTAGATGTGTCATATTCTTTTATATATTCATTGAACCATGCAAACACATCAAAAAAAATTCTCATCAAACCCATATAGTCCTTTTTGATACCTGGGGCCAGAGACTTCGACAGTTTGACAATTTTGGGTTCTTCATTGCTCCCATTGTTACAATCTTCTACTTCCTTCAGGTTTGGAGCCACCTTGTGATCTCTGAGCACATCATTTTCATCAAACAGTATTTCCAGCAGGACCAACCCTTTGGGTATGTAATTTCTCTTTAGCTGCAAAATTTATTTGCCTCCCAAAGTGGTTTCAAGCTCTAATGGGTTAGGTTCCCATTCTCCCCCTTCAATTTGTATATTGGAAAATTCCCCAGTCATCTCCAGGAACTTCTTTATATGCTGGTCATCCTCAAATATCTGCCAGTTCTTAGTGTTGTCTTGGACAGAGGATCTATGCCTTACATTTATCATGTGAGTTCTGGTAGGGTAGGTAGGGAGCTAAAATCTGCTAGCAAAACTGGCTAGAGTGTTTGCCACTGTGTTCTTCTCTCTGGGGATGAAAGCGATATCATGCTCTGTGAAGAAATTGTCAAACATGTCCCACATAGCATTCCTATAAGCCTTTATCCTGGGCTGCTTAGCCTCATAGTTTCCTTTCACCTGCTGGATTATTAGCTCCACATATCCATAGACCTTGACCTTCTTAGCTTTCAAGCTTTTGAGTATATTCAAGCCTAATAGTAGAGATTCATATTCCGCCACGTTATTTGAACAGTCGAACATCAGTTTGAATGTATGAAACCTGGCACATGCAATTCTCTCATCTGGAGGGACGATCCATATCCCTGCTCCATCTCCTTCTTTGTTCACAGCCCCATCGAACCTTATGACCCAGTGAGCTTCTTTTTGGAGGGTGGTTGTGGCCTCTGTTTCCAACTCTGATTTCTCATTACTGCCCTCTTCCACCTGTTGCCTATAATTCTCTGTGTTAGCTAAGTTTTCAAGGCACTGCACCCCATTTCCATCATTGGATTCACCATCAGGTTCAGGTAACTTAGCAGCTTTCGCATCTTCTCCCTCTGAACCTGGATCATAGCAGAGGATCGAGGAACCTACATCTGTGTTAATGGAAAATATGGGGTGGTTATCAAGCATGTCTTTGTCACTCACCACGTATGATAGCCTATGTTCCCTATACAATCTTCTGCTTTCCCCAAATACGAGGATGGTGGCATAATGCACATATCCATTTGCATGGTTCCCTTCAACTTTGCAGTCCATGACTTGGACAACAACATCCCGAACTTAGGTGGAATATCAGCCACTACCACATCCATGACCATATTCTTTTGAGGTATCCGAGTTAGTGAGACCACCATGTCTTTAATCATCCCTACACATGGAACTCTTTTGGAATTAAAGGAGAACAAATCTTTATAGGATCTGGTTATCTATAACCCAAGGTTCTCCACCACTGAACTAAGCATGAGGTTATGAGAGGCTCCTGAATCAAACATGGCATTGTGCAGGATATGGTCATGTATGTTCAGACTGATATAGAAAGGAGGGACATCAATTTCTGGGGCATTTTCTACATGGGGGCCAAATAGAAGGGTGGGTTTGTCATCTTGTAGATTGAGAGTATCAGGATGTTTTTATTCTCCACCATTTACTACCTTCAGGATATGGTCTTTATATTCTGATTTTTTGACCAATTCATTCAAGGGGATGGAGATCTTAATCTTAGATATTTCATTCTCCAAGTTGAAAGCAGTATGGATCTTTTGTGCTATCTTTGTGTCACCTTCACCTCTCCCTTCTGTACTTTTCTTTGGAGGTTCTTCCTCCTTCCCAAGAGTCTCCTTAGAGATTGCATCCTTTGGGTCTTTTCTCCCAGGAATTTCCTTTCTTGGTGGCTGATAAGAGGATGGATCAGTGGCATCCTTTCCTTGATCTACTGTTACTTTTCTACTTCTCTAATTATGTTGCCTCTTGAATTCATAGATGGAATTGTGGATCCCTCTTTGGTATTGGTCAGATTCTAATTCACCAGGGACATCATCTGATTGCAGGAAAGACAGGTCATGTTCATCTTTAGTTAAATAGAACTGAGGTTGGACCTGATCAAAGAGATGGATTTGGTCTTCATCATGTCTATCTTCTTCCTCTTCATCTATGAAATTCTCAGCAAAAGGTGGTCTGATTGGCTAATTTTTAGGGTTTCTTGGCTCTCTAGGTCTTCCTTGTGGGGCAGGGGGTCTTCTAAGATTGTTATTTCAAGCTTGAGGCTCTGGTTTTTCTCTGGCAGGAGGCCTGCTATCAAGGGAGATCCTACCCACCAGTATCTCCATAGTTCTCATCATCTGTTCAAATTTGGCATCCATGGACTGGGATGTGGAGGGTTGCACTGCTTCATTGCATCTCTTTTTCTCAGATTCAGTCAAATGTTTCATTTTTCCAGAGGCCATCAAGTTGGCTTCTACTTCTAGTGCATCTTTCATCATATCAGGGAGAGTGGGAGATATCCTTTCTCTCAACATGAGAGAAAATTCATTGTCAAAACAGTTGGAAAAATGAAGCTTGGATGCTCCAAAAAGGGGTTTTATGTCCATGGGGATAGAATTGTACATTCTCATGAACCTGGATGAGAATTATTGGACAGTCTCCACATTGGTTTTCTTTGTATGTTCATACTAAGTGAGAATCTGGAGAGGGTTTTGATTATCCTGCCATCTGGATAGGAAAGATTCTTTAAATATTTCATAAGTATTCATTCCTCTATTTGGGAGGGCCTTAAACCATTTCTTCACTTCCCTTGCTAGGATTTGGGTAAACAACCTCATCTTAACATCATCTTCATCCACCTCTTCTAGGTCTGTGAAGTCATTAAACTGGTCTATATGTTGTTGTGAAGAGACTCTTCCCTTCCCATCAAATCTCATGAGGAACTAGGCATATCCCATAGGTAAGTCATCAATATTTAGTGGGAGGGCCAAAGGTGTTAAGATTCAATATGCTAAGATAGAAAATATCAGCATTACATTGCATTTCACAATAATAGCATATACAAGATCACTGAAAGAACAACAAGCACAACATAAACATAAGAGACACAGATTTATCCTGGGAAACCCTCATGGGGTAGAAAACCCGGCAAAGCTTCCTCAATATAGATGACCAGAAAATACAAAGATGTAATCCACAAACATGATCTCCTTCTCCTCCATAGCAGATCTCTCTCTCACCTATGCGCTAATCACAAGTGAGTGAATGTGTGTTAAATGAGGAACACACCTCCTCTATTTATACACAACTCCGACTTGACTTTTACACTAACTAGGTCGGCCCCAACTTTAACCACTGGGTTAAACACCCCATTACAACTGACTCTGGGCCGACCCCACTAGGGAAGTCTAATAACCCAAGTTACCACATTCCAATGGAGGAATAAACATCTCCGTATATACAATAAGGTCTTGACGGAGGAATGAAACATCTTTGGAATAATAAAGTACAAATATAATATTCTTAGAAGTTACAATATCTCAACACTCCCCCTTAACGAGAAGGATATTATAACAACATCTGCAGGAGCAAGGATTCATCAACTACATGATACATGATACATCTATAAATCATTGGAATCTTTCTTCATACATCATCAGTAACTCAAACAGTTACTGGAACATCTTCAAGATCTTCAATACTGTATCTTCATCTTCTGCAGCACTCAAACAGCTACAACAACATCATCATCTCGATCAACAGCATCATCATCTGGATCCTCTCAATCAACAGCATCATCATCTGGATCTTCTCGATCAACAACATCAACATATGGATATACCTATCAACATCATCATTTGTATCTCTCAATCAACATCCTCATTGTCTGGATCTACCGATCAACATCATTATCTAGATCTCTCGATCAACAGCCTCATCATCTAGATCTACCGATCAACATCATCATCTGGATCTCTCGATCAACAGCCTCATCGTCTGGATCTATCGATCAACAGAATCATAGCAGCATACCCTGCAACACACATGATCCAATTATAGGATGATCAATCCCGCTCACTTTAGGACATAAGTCCAAGGATGATACAATCCTATCACGTGCATTTTGAACCAACCGTTCAGGGACAATGCAGTCCTATCACATACATTTTGAACCAAACATTCAGGTATGATGCAGTCCTATCACGTACATTTTGAACCAAACATTCAGGGGCGATGCAGTCCTATCACGTACATTTTGAACCAAATGTTCAGGGACGATGCAGTCCTATCACGTACATTTTGAACCAAACGTTCAGGGACGATGCAGTCCTATCACGTACATTTTGAACCAAACGTTCAGGGATGATGCAGTCCTATCATGTACATTTTGAACCAAACGTTCAGGGACGATGCAGTCCTGTCATGTACATTTTGAACCAAACGTTTAGGGATGATGCAGTCCTATCACGTACATTTTGAACCAAACGTTCAGGGACGATGCAGTCCTATCACATATATTTTGAACCAAATGTTCAGGGATGATGCAGTCCTATCATGTACATTTGAACCAAATGTCTAGGGATGATGCAATCCTATCACGTACATTTTGAACCAAATGTTTAGGGATGATGCAGTCCCGATCTGCTTACAGGATGATCAATCCTTCTCACTTTAAGACACCTCTCATGTCTAGGGACGATGCAATCCCAATCTACTTATAGGATGATCAATCCTTATCACTCTAAGACACCTCTCATGTCTAGGGATGATGCAATCCCGACCTACTTACAGGATGATCAATCCTTATCACTTTAAGACACCTCTCATGTCTAGGGACGATGCAATCCCGACCACACTGCCAGTCCTTTTTCATACTGGATGTGACCTAGATTAAATATAGGATTTTACCACCTATGAATGATCACCTGTTGCTACATTGAGTAGTCCATGAGCGAACATTACATCATTACAGGACCTACGAATGATCGCCTGCCGTTACACTAAGCAGTCCAGGAGCGCACATTACATCATTCCAGTCAACCATAGAGCTAGTACTATTTCAACTGGGGTGTGACCTAGATCAGATCTAGGATTTACAACCACAGAGCCAGTACTATTTCAACTGGGGTGTGACCTAGATCAAATCTAGGATTTACAACCTATGAATGATCACCTGCTAATCCAGGAGTGAACATTACATCATTACAGGTTTTGTGAATGATCACCTACTACTATGTTGAGCAGTCCAGGAGCACACATTACATCATTCACCAACATATTTATTGAAGACAAGAGTCTACGGATCAATTCAGGGACCGAAGTCCAGGGATGATACAATCCCTCTCATCCATTGGGGACCATTCATTGACCTCATCGTCGATACAGGTATCCTCATCATCGATAGAAGTATCCATATAACCGATACAGGTATCCTCATCATTGATACAAGTATCCACATCATCGATACAGTATCCTCATCAATACAAGTATCATCGTCATCGACATTACCGTCGACATAAGCAATCTCATCATATATACATGTATCCATATTGATACCAGTATCCAAATATCATCATCGACCATATCACTCCCCCTTTCGAGGAGGGTCCTTCTGAACTACACCAATCTTGTCTCGGAAATACTCAAACTTTACTCGAGACAGAGGTTTGGTAAATACATCAGCAACTTGTTCGTCAGTGCTCACATACTCGAGCTTGATAGCTCCTTTCTGCACCAAACCCCATATATAGAAATATCGGATCTCTATGTGCTTTGACTTATCATGGAACACTGGATTCTCTGTCATCTTTATACAACTCTAGTTGTCACACGGGATCACAATGGGGTTCCTCTCTAAGTCAAACAATCCTAATAACAACTTCCAAATCCAACTTCACAACTAGTAGAGCAAGCAGCTATATATTCTGCTTCAGCTGTGCTGAGAGCCACACTAGACTGCTTCATGCTAAACCATGAGATCATGGAAAATCCCAGACAATAACATCCGCCCGATGTGCTCTTCCTGTCTAATACACTTCCTGCCCAGTCAGCATCTGTGTATCCATACAATCTGAAATCATGATCTCCAAGATAACACGGACCAAAGTCTATCGTACCCTTTAGGTACCTCATCACATGCTTTGCAGCTATCAGGTGAACACGCCTAGGTTCCACTAGATACTAACTCAATGTGTTTCATAGCAAAGCATATATTTGGCCTTGTATTCGTCAGATACATCAATGACCCAATAATCTGTCTGTACAGAGTCACATCCACTAACTCTGATGAGTCATCAGCTAACAGCTTCAAATTGGAATCCATGGAAGTGGCCATGGCTTTGCATTCCAATACATCAAATACATTCCCTGGTTGATAAAGATTCCTTCTAGGCCTTGCCACACTTCCAGACCTAGGAAGTAGTGCATCAATCTGATATCTTTCATCTCAAATTCTGTAGCTAGATTCTTCTTGCTTTCCATGATCTATTTCTCATTCCTAGTCAAAAAGAGATCATCCACATATAGTAATAGTATGATAGGTTCATCATCCATAACCTTAAGATAAAGGTTAGGATCAGATTTACTTTTGGTAAATCCCAATGTTAGAATAGTAATCCATACTTAGTACCATAGTCCATAACCTTAGTCAATTTTATTGCCACATGTGCATTATTACACCATAGTTTGGACTAGGTGACTTTAGTTGGTCAAATATCCACTTTGAGAGTGTTCACACCTGTTTCTAAGCAAACCAGCTCACCCAAAATCTTGTTTTGTCCACAAGTGCATCCTCATTAAATGCAGGAGTGCTCTCCTTCCTTGAATTGGGGAATCATTGTTGACTAGGAGCGCTTGGGTGGATTTTGCCCTTTTTTTGCTAGATTTGGAGCATTTATTGCTTCCTTGGACCTCCCACACACCTCTATTTGCTCACCCACGCATGCCTTGGCCTCATTTATGACCTTGCATGCTTCAACCACCTTCACACTAGAATTCGTGACTGTTTGGGATGATTAGGACTGAGTTTGACCCACCTAGGGGGGATTGAGGCCAATTTTGGCAATTTTCCTTGTACACTCATCTTGAGCTATCTAATGCTCTCGAATTTCTCCATGATATAATAATAACCTGTTCTAAACATTTTCACATGTTATACATACTGATAATGCCAGGTTTCAGTTCACATTGTGTGTAAATTTTTCTTCTTTTCAAGCTATTTTGCTGGTTATTGCAAATTATTCGATTTTGTGAGGTTCTCCATAGCTCCAGGATCTACTATGAATCAAAATACTCACATGGTATCAGATCCTTGTGGATTTAGTGAGTGGAAGATCATTCCTTAAGCATTTGAACTGCATTCTAGTGAGGATTTCCAAATAAAAATTGAGTTTTTTTTGCAGGTGTTTCAGCAGTTTTCTCACGAACGCAGCAGTCATGGAAGCCAACCAAATTTTTCTCACTCCCTTCAATTTTTTCGATTGGAAGGCTGAGATGGTTATCAAACTGAGATCGAAAGGTCTCTATAGAGTAACCATGGGCACAGAGGTAGAACCAAACTCAGCTATAGAGAAAGCCAAGTATTACAATCGACTTGATGAAGTCTATGGTATGTTGTGCCTAAGCATTTCAAGGGAACTCTTGTTTCACACTGACAGTCTAACAACTCCCAATGAAGTATGGGTGAAGCTTGAATCTCTCTTTGGGAAGAATGATGAACTAAGAGGCCACCAACTTGAGAACGAGCTCATGAGCTTGAGCCCAGCTCACTTTGAAACAACCCAAGAATTCTTCGCCAAATTCAAGTCATTGGTACTTCAGTTGCAGCAATGTGGTATTGTTAAGAAGAAAGAACAACTAATTCTATCAATACTGTCAAAGCTAGGGCTAGAGTTCTCTGTATTTGTTAGCACATTCCACTCAGCCAAGATGACCCTTCAAAATTGGCAAATGCCATCTCTAGCAACCTTCATGGAGTGTCTCACTCAGGAGCGGGACAAACTAGTTCAGATGGGAACCATAAAATCGAAGGACCAAGCACTAGCAATAGGTGTTTCGAATGCTACCAAAGGCAAGCAGAAAGCAAAGGGTTCGAAGTAGCCAGAGAAGAGGAAGTTTGATAAAACCAAGCCTGCAGATGGAGGTTCAAATCCTTCAAAGGAGAAGGACAAGAAGGGAAAGGAAAAGACCAAATGCACCTATTTTCATAAGGGATGGCATCCAGAGAGCTCATGTATGAAGAAAACCATTGACTCAATGGTGCAGCTGCTGGAGAAGAACAACATCCCAGTCCCCGAGGGCGCAAGGAAGAAATAAAGCACCTCAAATCCTGACAATAAGGAGAAGTGTCATGCTTTGGTAGTAGGTATTTCGAATCCCTCATCCTTTATCATTGATTCAAGAGCTTCCAGGCATATGGTTTCATCCAGAGAGCTCTTCTCTTCTATGCATTCGAATGGTGGCCCAACAGTTCGAATGGGAGATGATTCAAAAATCCAGACCAAAGGGATTGGTAGGATTGACTTGGAGCATGGCTATTTCAGTGATGTGCTCTATGTACCCTCATTGGCTGCAAATTTTCTATCAATTTATCAAATGAGCCATACAGGAGAAGCCAAGAGAGTAACATTTACTCCATATTTGGTAGAAATCTCATAAATTTCTTCAAATCAAGTTGTGGCAGTGGGGTTTGTTGATCATGAAGAGAGAATGTACAAATTCTCCAATTTCATTCCAAATTCTAGTGACCATGCTCTTGTCTCTCATGCCAATGAGACCTCCAAGCTGTGGCATGAAAGGTTTGGCCACATGAACTACAAATATCTCCAGACATTACACAAGGATGAGATGGTAGAAGGGCTTCCTGAAATCAAATATTCAAATGGTGCATGCATTGGTTGTGTAGTTGGAAAGCATCCAGAGCACAGCTATGAGAAGGGAATGGAAAGGAGAGCCACTCAACCACTTGGATTGGTACATTCAAACCTCATTGGTCATCTTCCCACTCCATCATATGGTGGATCAAGGTATGTACTCACATTCATAGATGACTACTCTCGATTCTGCTGGGTATACTTCCTTAAATTGAAATCAGAAGTGTTTGAGAATTTGAAGATATGGAAGGCCTTAGTGGAGAATCATAGTGGTCATAAGATAAAAATCCTTAGGACTGATAATGGAAAGAAGTATGTGAATAATAACATTCAGCATCTTTGTGAGGAATGTGGCATCCAAATGCAACATTCAATCCCCTACACACCTCAGCAAAATGGTGTGGCAGAGAGGAAAAATAGATCTCTCAAAGAGATGGCCACTTGCATGATTGAAGCTAGGGATCTAAGCCCTAAGCTATGGGCTGAAGCCATCAATTGTGCTGCTCATATTCAAAACAGATCCTTTCACAAATCAGTCAAAGGTAAAACCTCCTATGAGGCATGGTTTGGCCAAAAACCAAATGTGTCAAATTTCAGAATTTTTGGATCTAGAGCATGGGCTCGAATTCCATCAGAAAAGAGGAAGGCTTTGGAGCCATAGAGCAGAGAATGTATCATGGTTGGATATCATGAATACACAAAGGGTTACAAGCTCTTTGACACATCCACACTCAAAACTTTCATTGAGAGAAGTGTGCAATTCGAAGAAGAACCAATTCCTGATTTTGAGCTTGCACCGGGGGAATGCTCTTCTCCTCCACACCTTAATGAAATAAGTGATGATTCAAGTTCTGATTTTTTTGATATTACTGAAGATGACATTACTATACATGAGTCACCATCAAGGCCCAAGTGGGATGAAAAAATCATACAAGCTGCAGGTGAATTGGCAGGCAATCCCCAAGAGCCTAGGAAGACTAGATCTCAAGCAATCAATGCTTCCTTTGCAAATGAAAGTGAACTTGCTGATCACTGTTATATGTTGATTGGATATGATCCAACATCATATCAGGAATCTCATCATGATCGAAGGTGGAGAACAACAATGCAAGAAGAATTCCAATCTCTCCAAGAGAACAAAACATGGGATTTGGTGCCTCTTCCTCCCAAGAGAAAACTTGTGCAATGTAAGTGGATTTTTCTAACCAAACCTATTTCTGATGGTTCTGATCTAAAGTATAAGGCTAGGTTAGTGGCTATGGGCTACTCACAAATCCATGGTGTTGATTATACAAATACCTTTGCACCGGTTGCAAAGATGGACTCAATTAGACTAGCTCTAGCCATGGCAGCTAGTAAGGGTTGGGAAGTTCACCATATGGATGTTAAAAGTGAATTCTAACATGGTGAGCTACAGGAATATATCTATATGCATCAACCTAAAGGTTTCCAAGAGGATCCCTCACTTGTTTGTAGGTTGAAGAAGTCACTCTATGGACTCAAGCAAGCCCCCGGGGCATGGTATGCCAAAATGGATGCTTTTTTGCTCTCAATTGGTTTCTTTCGATGCAATTCTGATCCAAATGTTTATTTGTAGCAACGTGATGATAATTTGCAGGTCATTTTATTGTATGTTGATGATCTTTTAATTACAAGGAGCTGCAACAAACAAATTGGCTCAATCAAAGCATCTTTGCACAATGAATTTGCCATGAGCAACCTAGGATTGCTAAGGCAATTTTTGGGTTTGGAAATTGAGTAATCTGAGAGAGGTATATTGCTGAGTCAATCTAAGTATGCTTCAGACCTGTTATTGAAGTTTAAAATGGCTGAATGTAAGTCAACCAAGTGCCCGTTCCTTTCGGGCATAAAACTAGGTGAATTTGAAGACTCTCCATTGGTGGATTGCACACTCTACAGGCAGCTAGTTGGAAGTTTGTTGTACCTTACACATACAAGACCTGATTTGTCTTATGATGTAAGTGCTGTAGAAATATATATGCAGAAGCCACATGAGATCCATTGGAAGGCATCCAAAAGGATCCTTCAATATGTCCAAGGAACAAAGAGCTTTGGGGTACACTATGCAGTTGGTTCTTCACTACAACTTGTTGGATTTTCTGATTCCGATTGGGATGGAGATCCCATTGATAGAAAGTCCACTTCAAGTTTTGTTTTCATGTTTGCGGAAGGTCCCATTTTCTGGTCAATTAAGAAACAGCACACTATTTCACTTTCATCAACAGAGGCCGAGTACAGGGCAACAGTGAACGCAGCCACACAGTGTGTTTAGTTGCAAGGTATTCTTCGGGAGTTTGGTGTTGCTATTGATTCTCCAACCAACATTTGGGTGGATAATAAAAGTGCCATCAAGATATCTATTGATCCAGTACAGAGGAAGAGAACAAAGCACATTGAAATCCATATGCAATACATTCGGGGCTTGGTGCATGACAGAGTGATTTCCTTGCAGTATTGCCCATCCACCGAGCAAACTGCTGATATTTTCACTAAGTGTTTTACTAAGAATACCTTCACTCACTTGAGAGATTTTCTTGGAGTGAGTGATGGATGGTGATTGCTGCAATTTTATTGTAGGTTCATCCCAATGTCCATTTTAGAGGGAATTTTTTGTCCCATGTGGTTTTACTTCTTGTCCTCAATTTACATGGACAAATAAAATTTCTGTTTGTAATGAGGTGACTTGAACCTTTGTTGCCAAGGCCTCCCACTTTAATTTCATGAGATGTACTAAGTTCTGGTTGAGGGGGGGTGTTAGGAAATTAATCCATACTTAGTACCATATTCCATAACCTTAGTCAATTTTATTGCCACATGTGCATTATTACACCATAGTTTGGACTAGGTGACTTTAGTTGGTCAAATATCCACTTTGAGAGTGTTCACCCCTGTTTCTAAGAAAACCAACTCACCCAAACTCTTGTTTTTTCCAAAAGTGGGCCCTCATTAAATGCAGGAGCACTCTCCTTCCTTGAATTGGGGAATCACTGTTGACTAAGAGCGCTTGTGTGGATTTTTTCCCATTTTTGGCTAGATTTGGAGCATTTATTTCTTCCTTGGACCTCCCACACACCTCTATTTGCTCACCCACGCATGCCTTGGCCACCTTTATGACCCAACATGCTTCAGCCACCTTCACACTAGAATTAGTGACTGTTTGGGATGATTAGGACTGAGTTGGACCCACCTAGGGGGGATTGAGGCCAATTTTGGCAATTTTGCTTGTACACTCATCTTGAGCTATATAATGCTCCCGATATTATCCATGATGTAATAATAACCTGTTCTAAACATTTTCACATGTTAGACAGACTGATAATGCCAAGTTTCAGTTCACATTGTGTGTAAATTTTTCTTCTTTTCAAGTTATTTTGCTAGTTATTGCAAATTATTCGATTTTGTGAGGTTCTCCATAGCTCCAGGATCTACTGTGAATCAAAATAATCACACCCAATATTTTCAAGAAGCTATTAATTCACCTTATGTGACTGAACATCATTCACACTCTGCATCAAGTATTCTTCTGCATATCTATCTGTGCCATCTCCCGTCAGATGGGTCTACTGATATGAGCCTCAAGATCATTCAAACTCTATGGTGAGTTCCTTCTTGCATCCATCTGAGAGAAGAATGTCATATGTGTATAGAAAACATCTTCAACCTTGTAGCAAAGGTTGAAATCCGCATCACCCATGGTGATCATTAAGCTCATCAAATGACTATCGATCCTGGGTACACGTATAGAGCTTTCTTCAATTGAATCCTGGGAGTTTTCTCGATTTGCACTTCTTCTTCAATTACAGCATTAAGAGAATGGTCTTATCTAGCCACTTGGAGCAAACATCTCGTCATGATCCTCTTCATCTTTCTAAGAGAATCTTCTAGCCACAATCCTTCTATAGTATGTTTGATTTGTAAATCTTCTTGTTGAACATCCATCACTTGTTCAATGTTCATCATTCTTCATGATATTTCCTACAAATCAAAGTTAATTACATGATTAGTAATAATTCATAATCATCAATCATGTTGACATGATAAACTATTATGCATACAGATATGATTCACATAGTTATGCAACTATCTTGACCAATACTTTGGCACAACACTTTTCCATATCCTGTATGCATACAGTGGCTATCTAGATGCCTTCCATCTCTACCAGAACATACTATCAAGAGAGTGCACAGCTCTCAACATGTCAGCAAATAGGTTTCATTCTAGACAAGCAACAATGGAATGTTTGTCCAACTTACCAATCATATGCATATTAGTAGTATATTGTTCAATGCTATATGAATGCTTACACTCAACATGAGCAATATCATTGACTATTCAGAGATTCAAGAAGTAATTCAAATGACAACTTAAATACTTATATTTTATGTTTGTGTGGTTTCCTCCCGCTTGATCTCTATTTTCCCTTCATGATTATATGTCTTTGAACTTCTATCCATCCTGGATTGTCATGCTTGGTTATGTCTTATCATACCCAAACAATATCTTCTTTGTTCTCTTCAATGATTTAGAGACTTTGTGCTAGAACCTGCATATCTCATAAGTTAATCATAGTAGAACAAAGTCACACATACCTCGTAAGTAGAGCTTCTATGTGTTCAAAGACTAAGGATGAGTCTTTGTCTTTATGGAATCATGGTCATAGAACTTGATTTGTCTTTCTTGATGTACTTGTATCTTGTTAGCAGACAACATCATCCTCATACAACACCACAAGTGCATTAGTACAAGCATAAGTGTCATAAAATTAATCAATGAATGTCTTTTGTCACTCACATGCATTCATTATCAAACACTCATAATTGTACTAACCTCAATAACATGAAGACAAACATATTATGAATTTAATCAAGAATCAGATTTCAAAACATACCTGTGTCTTCTCAAGTCATACCTGTCGAGTAGTCTTCTCTATAAGGGTACAACCCTAACCATCCAAGGTAGATCAATTGTAAACATCTTATGTATGTTCATGGAGATAGGATGATAGGATATCAGCTCCATTTAAACCGTCGTCATCGCTGCCCTATGAGTCTCCCAATTTTGCTAGGGTTTCTTCTTACTTGGAAACCCTAATCTTCAATCTCCTTCCTCCCACAACATTTTGATGGAGGATCAATATGAATGGATTCCAAATCCATTATCAAAGCTTCCAATGTTGTATCAGGTGTCTCCAACATTGTGTCAGGTCCTTCCAAACCTCAGAACTAAAAACCCTAAGTGAGAGCTTCTTCCTCCTCATCTTAGATTTCCTCCGTTTAGCCATTTCATATGTGCCGTATTGTTTCTGGTGCATCTCTGAAACTTAGGATCTGAAGGGTATGAAATTTTGTCCTATGGTATCTTGAACTGTCATCTTTCCAACCCCATAGGCCTTACCTCAATTGGATTCTCTGAGAGATATTTATGCCAAGTGTCGCAACATGACCTGTTTATGGGATAAAACAAGAGAGCGAACTTGTACGGAATGCCACATGTCACTGTCTCAACTTCAGCCTCTGAAAAGTGGACGTGTGAAAGCACAGTCCGTTCTCTACCTGTCAATTTTTATGAAATTTCATTTGGAGCTTCCTAGCCCGATATATGACCTTTTTTCCAAGGTCACTTGTTTAGGACTGCACTCTGGAAGAGGCAGAAACCCTAACTTGTACTGATCATATCTCACAAAGTAAAACGATTATGAGGTTGTCCCTCGGAAACAAGGTACAGGGGGATGTTATATACAACCTGTAAAGGTTTTCAATCCTGAACCTTTGTCAAAATGGATTTATAGATAAATTTCCACGATGACTGGTTTTTGCTATATAAAACCCTAACTTTCAAATTGTCGCAAGTGAGACAAGTGTCGTAAGTGCCATACACTGCCTTCCTTCAGGATAGCTATGATACCATGTTAAGATTAAATATGCTAAGATAGAAAATATCAGCATTACATTTCATTTCACAACAATATCATATACAAGATCACTGAAAGGACAACAAGCACAGCATAAACACAAGAGACATAGATTTATCCTGGGAAACCCTCATGGGGTAGAAAACCCAGCAAAGATTCCTCAATATAGATGACCAGAAAATACAAAAATGTAATCCACAAACATGATCTCCTTCTCCTCCATAGAATATCTCTCTCTCACCTATGCGCTAATCACAAGTGAGTGAATGTGTGTTAAATGAGGAACACACCTTATACACAACTTCGACTTGACTTTTACACTAACTAGGTCGGCCCCAAATTTAACCACTGGGTTAAATACCCCATTACAACTGACTCTGGGTCGAACCCACTAGGTAAGTCTAAAGCCCAAGTTACCACATTCCGACGGAGGAATAAACATCTCTGGATATACATTAAGGTCTTCACGGAGGAATGAAACATCTCCAGAATAATAAAGTACAAATATAATATTCTTAGAAGTTACAATATCTCAACAAAAGGAGCATATCTGGAAGCCATGGCCCTTAGGTTCTGTTTGGGAGCAAAGGGAGTTTTTGGAGCAGTGAAAGTGATACTCAGGACTTGGGTACTTTGGCCAGCAGCTCTAGCAAAGGGAGATAGGCCACTAGCTTCCTCCCAGGCTTGTAAATTTTCCCACCAGGCACTTAGGAAATGGGTCTAGAATTTTCTTTGGTTAAATAGGGTTTCCCTTAGATCAGTCTCAGACCTAGATCTGAATGGGGAAGTCTCAATCCTTAAACTTGGGGGGTGATATTTGCAACATATGCCTCTTTCTTAGGTAAAGAAAACGAACTAGTCAATAGAGAAATACCTGCCCGGCTTCTGTTTACTTTCTTGATGACCTTCTCTGGGTCTGAAGTAACTTTTGGTAGCTCAGGATCCAGATGACTTCTGGTAGGTATCCTCCGAGGAGCCAGAATTTCTTCTAGGGGTCCTCCAATTCGAAAGATTGACTCGCTATAGGTATAATGCAAGATCCTTTTAGCGTCTGACTATTGTTCTCTCTCAGTAATTAGATCTGATCTGATACAAATATTTTGAAGTAGGTTCGATATCCAGTGGAATCACCAAAATGTAAGTTGGAGTCACCAGGGAAAATGATACAACCTTGGGATCTCAGACTCTCTGTTTTCCCTTGAGGTCTGATTTTATACCTTGAAAACCATAGATCTTCCCCAGCGGAGTCTCCAAAATATTATCACCCTAGATTTTCCTGGGTTGTGGCAGGAAAGACCATGGGGTAACTATTGCAAACCAATCTTTAGTGGATGGAAACTATCCCTTCCAACCATGGGGAGGGATCTCCCTTTGGGGCTTCTAGAAATGGGATGCAACTTAAAAATGGGTTGGGATATCGGTCAAAGTGGTGGCTTGACCTTCAAACAATGAATTAAAAGGGGTTTTTGGTTGGTTGGAGTTAAGAACAGGAGAAAAATTGGGCATGGAGTCAACTTCGTTGGGTTATTGTCATCAATGGAAATTTTGGGCTGCAATTGCAGGAGAAGGAGGCAAGGTAGACATGGTTCTTTCACGTCAAAGTAATCAACAAATAGAGGTAGAGGAAGGAGACAAGTTCGGCCACAAGGCTAGAGCATTTAAGAATGAATTCTAACCTACAACTTCAAGAGAAAAAGGGTGGAATTCCTAGTCATATGCATCTGGAGCATGTGGGCATGAGTTCCAGACCATGTAATCTTGATCTTTAGGTACTAGAGAAGAAAAAAATTAGTGGAAATACAAAGCAAGAAAACATACACAGGAAATAACAGACATCAGAACACACATCACAGGAATCTCAAGCTCCAAAATCGGGTCTTCTCATTGAATTAAGAGGCCGATTTTAATACAGCACAGAACGGCAATCTCTCTGAAACAAAAACGTCCAACCTTTTGGTCTACTTCGGAATTTCCTTTATAGGCTTACAAAATAGAAAAATATCTTAATTGATTCAAAACAACTAGGACTGGAAATGATGAGGTCATTTGAGATGAGCCACCCAAATCAACAGCCTCTGATTTTGTCATGTGAGGAGGAGAGGAATCATCTGTGCTGGCAGTGCACCATTGGGCCATGGAGGCCACCTGTTGGTTCATTGAATCCGTCCATTTTGGTTTTATCAAGACAGGTAATAGAAATAGGCCCCTTCGCTACTCTCGGACGTGTCATTCCTCTTTGAAAATCTCCATTTCCCGCAACTACAATTCTCTCTGCAAAACTTTCTCAATCCACAATTTTCTTTCTGCAACTACGCTTCCACAACGACCATTCCTCAACGGGCCTTCCGCAACGGTCCTTTTCGCAACCCGCAATTATCCATGTGGTGTGCAGGGATTATCCTTTCGGCCTCGTTATTTTCTGGGGAACTATCTTTCCGCAATCCACAATCCACAATGTGGGATGTGAAAGCTTACTTTTTTGTGTTTCTGAAAATGACCTTTCCGCAATCCGCAATCTGCAATGTGGGATGCGGGATGCGAAAACTCAATTTTTTTCCCCTCTAGAGGATTGCTCTTCTGCAATCCGGAATCCGCAATGCGGATTGCGAAATGCAGAGACTTGTCTTTTGTGCTCTTTGGGAAATTGCTTCCCGCAATCCTCAATTCACAATGCGGATGTGGAACATGGAAACCAGCTTGCGAGATGCACTTTTGACCATTGATCTAATGTGCTCCTTGATCTTAGCCATCCAATCTTCTTTGGTTGCAGAAGAAGCTCTTACTGCTAGTTTTTCCTGCGGAAGGGCCCTCCTGCCTTGTATTTTCCCACTGCGGCTCGGTCATTTGGCTTGGATTTGTTTGACACTTAGCCAATTTTGGGTTTCCGGATTATTTATTTGACGCAACTGGCCAATGCCATGAACTTGGGGCTTTGAGTGGGAGCTTTCCTTCCCATTCCATGGTGGAAACCATAATAAGTGTTAACAATTCCTAAGGTAAACCTGAAAATACTTTTTAATCACTTAGCTTAATGACCATTCCCACATATGGTCAGGTTTGTTCGCGCGTTAATGTTGCTCTCATCCTGTTATCTTTTTCAACGTAGTGTCTTGGGTTTGGATCCGTTTCGACCCTCACATGGAATAATGTAGAAAATAATGACCTAGACCTGTTTCCTTCCTCCCTAAGCTATATCGGAAGACCTAGACTTGTTCCCTTCCTCCCTCGGCTATATCGGCACTAGGACAAGGTCACGCATATGAAATGGAGACTGTGATGGAGAGAAGATCCTGGTGATGGAGAGCTAAGGCTGTGAGGGTGATCACCAAAGGCAGTGATATAAGATTCATAACCAAAGACAACAGTGGTAGCTTGAAAAAAATGTCGAAGCATTTCACAGATTCGAATGCCTTCAATCTGATTAGTTATTCCAAAACTCAGGAACAAACCCTAATGATATGGGGAGAAAATCTATAACAAAGGGTTATAAGTTATCCATGAATGTGTTTCAATGTATTTGATTTCTTTAATGCCTTCGATGGACAATTTTCCCTATTTCTGGAAAAAGGTTGGTGGTAATAAAGGGAACTAACACTATTATAGGTAACCAACCAATAGTCTTTAATGTAATGTATTTGATTGCTTCAATGTCTTCGATGGACAAGTTGCCCCTGTTTCTAGCAAAGATTTTGGTATGAGTTTCCTTAATTTTTTGCAAAGGGTTTGGTGTTATTAAAGGGAGGCAACTCATTTCTACTACGGTTATTTCTACATCCTGGGGATGATTTATGTGTGGCGGACTATTGCGGTTTACAACACTAGAGAGGACACTTCCTCTTTAAGCCATTTTCTGAGGTAGCTGATAGCTAATACATGGTACCTTCCCTGTTCATTTATGGGTCAAGTTCTAGTCACGGTGCACATATTGGGAAATAGTGAGGAGCTTTTGGAGGTTATTATAAGGGAGTTGGAAAAGGTAAGGGTGAACTCCTCTTCATTGTCATCTTGGTGGAAGGAAATTGAAAGAATGCATTCTTTCAATATTGAGAGATTTCTATGAAGTGTTTTTTGTTGACTTCATTAAGTGTTTCATAGGATTGGGTGATAGTGCATGCTTTACTGTCTTTGAACAAAAGAAGGTGAAATATATGCTTGATTACGTTGTACCTGAAAATAAATGGAGTTGGCTTCCCAACCATATTTTAGACACCTTTGCAAGTACATGGGACGACTGTGAGATTCCAATGGACTTTGAATGGAGGCCTCACATGAAGTTTGATAAAGGTATTCATACCTTTGAATTTCACCTCATTACCTCATCTTAAACGTTCTTACCATTTTACTTCATTACATCATCTTAAACATTCTTTCTTTTTATGTAGATCTTCATGGTTTGTTTCTTTTTTGTTTTTTTGTTTTTTTGGAACTTTCTTTGTATAATAATTTTCTTGGGCTTTAATTAGAGACCTATATTTAGACATAACATTGCAAGTTATAAAAGCTTTGGGAAGACAACTTTAGGCCTTGTAATTTCATTGTAGGTATGTTTAAGCACATGTACTAAGAAGTTGAAGATGCTCGGTAATATGATGTGGATTTCAAAATTGGTTTAGATTAAGTCATCACCATTGGTAGATCCAAACTATAACATGATTTTGACTGAGAATTTCAATTTGTGTTATGAAAGTTACATTTTTATCATTTCATATAGAATTTGTAGGCCGTGTGTAGGCCAAGAAAAATCTTGGCAAGAGTAGAGTTCAAAGATTGTAAGTATATTGTTTTATGTGTAGAATATTAAAATAAGCTTGGAGTTTTATCACTGAGGTGGTTTCTTTAATAGAAACCCGCTTACGTACTATGTGATTTTGCATAAGATTGTCCATTGTATATACTCTTTTGTATTAAAATTTGAAAGAATTTATATTTACTATCAAAGAAACAAGAATTGAGGAGAAATGTGCTTGTAGAGAATGTGAAAACCTTCATTGTTGTGAATCCAATATTTTTTTATCAATAGAACAAAGGGTAGATATCCAAAGTTTTTGTAGACAAGACCAAGGAAACCCTTTTGTTTAATCTCCCTTTCATACATTATCTCAATGATCAATAGTGAAGAAAGGGAAAGAATAATTTAATAATTTAATCCCATGGCCACTAAATACTTAAATTTTTAAAATGCTTCTCCCATTGCATTTGATTTCATTGGTAGGTTTCAATTTATTCTATGTTGAAAATGTAAATATTATTCCTAGGGTTTAAGAACATCCTTAATATAATTAATATAGTCCATTCAATATAAGGGGCCATATAAGGGGCCATATCATCAGCTACAATTATTTTAGTATTTAATGGCATCAATATAGGATCAAAAGAGAAATAATCACATGGAAAAGTATAGGTTGGTTATGGCTTTGGCTTTGCATGTCATGAAATAATAACTATATGGTTGACCTAAGAAGACTCTAATACACTATGAGTAGGCTAAGACACTTAAGATACAAGGTTCATTACCCCAGCTAAGGAATCACATAGTCAATTATGAGTGCATATTATAGAATATCCACTCACATATGTACAAAAATTCCATGATGAAACGTTTGGCTCTAAAATGATACAAATCTTTCACTACAAAATATGAAGATGGTAGCTACGTAGCTAGTCTTCTTGTGGATCATTAAAGTGTCGGTTGGAAAGAAGTATATTATTGATGGTTTTGGTTTCCTAATGAGGTAGAATTAAACTCATGAAGTGCTTGCTGAGTAGACTAGGTATGAGCACCGCCATCGAGCTGAGCTCATATGGTAACTTGAACTTTGGATTTCTCTCCTTTTTCATTGAAGCCAATTATGAAATAATCTTCTTACTTAATAGTATCTTGACTAGATGGAGCACTTTGTAAATGGGTAGAAGGTTGGCTAGATGATTGACGTTGGGATGTTAAATTAGAAGGTGATGAAGCTTGACATGATGGTCAAGGATGAATAGGTAATGGATTGTAAAAAATTAAAAATCCCAAGGATGGAATTCATTAGATGAATAAAACACGTATGACCTTCTTCCTCTTCTTGAGTATGTCTCTCTCTCTAATAACTAATACATTCTTCTATAGTGTGTCCATGCCTCTTATGATAATAAAAATATTTGCTCTAGCTAGATATAAAAAAATAATGGATTCTTATGGAATGACCAAAATTATTACTATGAAAGTTGTGATAAAGGAGTTGGATCAACTAGTGCGGGGAGAGGCTGACTAGGCTAAGGTGTAGGATTATTGTTGGAAGATGTTGGTTGGTCATTTTTGCTTTTCAGAATTTTATGGGAGGTTTAATTGTATTCTTAGAAGTGGCAATAATAAATTTCTCTGTAGAGTAAGTAACACCACCACATATAGCATTATGGTGTTTATTATTATTATTATTATTATTATTATTATGTTTGATAATATTAAATACCTATATAAAAATTTCATGTAGCACACACTTTACAAACCTATGGACCTTATGTTTTGAATCCAAATATGAAGTAAAGTGAGATCCATTGATAGATTTTGAATCAACCCACCAACCTCCATTCCCACACCATTCCCACGGTTAACTTTTATGGAACATATGTAAAAGACAAAGATAAGTTTCTTAAACCCATTTCTTTTATTGAAATTTGACATGTATTCTTGTCACCTTCTTAATCTAAATGATGTATCAATATATTA